>CM070556.1:47726262-47887316 GCA_036346405.1 Phyllostachys edulis
ATGTGTATTGCAAAATAAGAGAAATAATTTGTTCTCTCCTTACCTGAGTCATCTCTCTATCATTACCCCTTCCTTGTATCTCTTCTCACCTCACTCTCTCTTACCTTTTGCTTTCTTCATTGTTTTATAAAGTAATTGGATCCTCTTTCCCTTGTCATATCATTAGGGGGTCCGGTGGTAGTTAACCTTTGTATTTTGAGCCTTCCCCTTTTGTTAGGACCTCCCAGCTCGTGGTCAATGGTGGTAGCTTTTGCAAGGACCTCCTTTGGGTCTCTTGCAAAGACCTCCCTCAGGCCCACGACCTCCTCGCTGCAGCCACGAGGCGATGAGCTTCGAGTAGAACATGTTTGAACTTGTGAGTTGCTGATTTTGCTGGTTTGGTTGCTTTAACCTCTTCCCCCTTAGCTCTATCATCTCTTTCCTACCCTTGGACCTTTGGCAAATGGTGACAACTAGAGGCAGTGGCAGCACTAGTGGGCAAGGCCGAGCCTCTGGGGGTGATTCAGAGACCCCAGTGCCGCAACCACCTCCTCCTCCTGCTCAAGGACTAGATTGGAACCAAGTGATGGCAAATCAAGCACAGTTGATGAACCTGTTAGCCCAGTCCATCACCAACACTCAGAACCTTCAAGCAGCAACAACAGCCCAACCTCTTGTATATGTACCACCCCCTCCAAGGACAAATATATCTAAGCTCATGAGAATGAGGCCACCCACATTCTCTAGTATTACTGAGCCTATAGAAGATGATGACTGGATCAGGGTAGTGGGAAGAAAGCTGGACATGATCCAATGTACTGATCGCGAGAGGGTTCTGTTTGCCTCTCACCAACTCCATGGACCAGCCTCTGAGTGGTGGGACAACTTCACTCAGTCCCATGTTGATGCTCAGACCATAACTTGGGAGGAATTCGTGCAAGCTTTTTGCCGTGCACACATTCCACATGGTATGATATTGCTAAAGAAGGAGTTCAGATCTTTGCACCAAGAAAATCGTACTGTAAGTGAATATCTTCACAAATTCAATCAATTGCAAGATATGCACCCGAAGATGTGGCCACTGATGAGTCCAAGCAAGAACGTTTCTTGGAAGGGCTCAATGATGATCTCTCGGTCCAGCTCCTTGCTCATGACTACCAGATTTTCAGCAACTTATGAGAAGGCAATTCGTCAAGAGGGCAAGCATATTGAGATGGAGAATCATAAGAAAAGGAAGGCAGCTCAGCAGTTCAGATCGAAGGGTTTTTCCAGGCCAAAGACCTCTCAATTTCAGCACAAGAGGCCTGCGACCTCCTCCCCTTCAAAGTCTCCCATGCAAGCAAGACGTCCCTACACTTCTATTTCCCGTGGGACTTCTCCAGGAAGTCTAGTCCAGAAGAAGACATCCCTATCTCCAGTAGCTGGGGTCACATGTTTTTATTGCCATGAAGTTGAGCACTATGCTAGCAAATGCCCGAAGAAGCTTCAAGCTGCAACTCCAACTCCCAACCGATCTGGACAAGGGCCCTCAACTCCTGGTAGCCACACCAACTCAAAGCCTTTAGTACAATATATTAAAGGGTGAGTAAATCATGTCACAGCCGAAGAAGCTTAAACCGCATCGGATGTGGTTCTTGGTACGTTTCTTGTTAATTCAGTACCGGCAACCATTCTTTTTTATTCTGGAGTTTCTCATTCGTTTGTCTCTTCTAAGTTTGTGGGTAGTAATGGGTTAGCTATGTCTCCTTTAGTAAACCCTATGCTAATCCACTCTCCGGCTCTGAAATGAGGACTAATTCCTTGTGTCCAAATCTTTCCTTGGAAATCTTGGGAGTTCCTTTCTCTGCAGACCTTATAGTCTTGCACTCCCAAGGTTTAGATGTAATTCTTGGAATGGACTGGTTAGCCAAGAACCAAGGTCAAATAGATTGTGCCAACAAGTCCATTGTGCTCACCAATGAACAAGGGATACAAATTGAATTCAGCCCTGAGACCTCTCCTAAAGGAGTTCCCAGCTTGGCTTGTTTGAGAGAAGTTAAGCTTGAAGACCTCTCTGTGGTGAGGGAATACCCAGATGTGTTCCCAAGTGAGTTACCTGGAATGCCTCCGGACAGAGATCTGGAATTTATCATTAACCTGATTCCAGGGACAGCATCTATTTCCAAAAGACCATATAGATTGCCTGCAAATGATCTTGTTGAGTTGAAGCAACAAATTGAAGAAATGCAAAGCAAAGAATTTGTTAGGCCGAGTTCCTCTCCTTGGGGAGCCCCAGTGATCTTTGTGGCAAAGAAGGATAGTACACAACGCATGTGTGTGGATTATAGAGCTCTCAATGATGTTACCATCAAGAATAAGTATCCTTTGCCCAAGATCAACGACTTGTTTGATCAACTAAAAGGAGCAGCAGTTTTCTCCAAGATTGACCTAAGGTCAGGTTATCACCAATTGAAGATTCGACCAGAGGACATCCCAAAAACAGCCATCTCAACCCGGTATGGACTTTATGAGTTCACGGTCATGTCTTTTCGGTTGACCAATGCCCCTATATACTTTATGAACTTGATGAATAAAGTGTTTATGGAGTACTTAGATAAGTTTGTCATTGTATTCATAGATGACATCCTAGTATACTCCAAGATTGAGAAAGAGCATGAAGATCATCTTCGGTTGGTTCTAGACAAGCTTAGAGACCACTAGCTTTATGCAAAATTTGAGAAGTGTGACTTTTGGTTGAAGGAAGTCACCTTTTTGGGTCATGTTATGTCAGCAGCAGGTGTGGCAGTCAACCTTGGCAAGGTTCATGACATTTTAAACTGGAAGCCACCCAAATCAGTGTCTCAAATTAGAAGTTTTCTTGGCATGGCAGGGTATTATCGTCGATTCATTGAAGGTTTTTCCAAGATAGCAAGGCCCCTCACTCAATTGCTCAAGAAGGAAAGCAAGTATGTATGGACTTCAGCTTGTGAGCACAGTTTTCAAGAGTTGAAAAAGCGGTTAACCTCTGCCCCGGTGCTCATTTTGCCAGATACCCAAAAAGATTTTGAAGTCTTTTGCGATGCCTCAAGGCAGGGTCTTGGTTGTGTCTTGATGCAAGAAGGCAGAGTAGTAGCTTATGCTTCTCGGCAACTCAAACCTCATGAAGCTAACTACCCTACTCATGACTTGGAATTGGCTGCCGTAGTGCATGCCTTAAAGATTTGGTGCCATTACCTCATTGGTAATCGCTGCGAGGTCTTTACAGACCATAAAAGCCTAAAATACATCTTTACTCAAGCAGACCTCAACCTTAGGCAAAGAAGGTGGTTGGAGCTCATCAAAGACTATGATCTTGGAATTCACTACCACCCAGGCAAGGCAAATATGGTAGTTGATGCTTTGAGTCGAAAGAGTTATTGCAGCACTTTAATGGTCCAAGAAAGTCAACCCAGTTTGTGCGAAGAATTGAGACGCCTAAATCTGGAAATTGTCAACCAAGGTCATGCATATGCTTTGGAAGATGAGCCCTCTGTCCAAAGGCAAATCTGAGAGAATCAAGCTACAGATAAAGACCTTCAAGGGATCAAAGATAACATAAAAAGAGAGAAAGCTCCTGGATTTTCAGAAGATGAAGAAGGGATTTTATGGTTCGGCCATAGACTTTGTGTGCCGGACTGTCAAGACATAAAGTAGTTGCTGCTCAAAGAAGCTCATGAATCTTATTACTCCATTCATCCAGGGAGCACCAAGATATATCAAGATCTCAAAGAGAAGTATTGGTGGGTCAACATGAAGCGAGAAATAGCTGAGTATGTGGCATGGTGTGACGTGTGCCAAAGGGTTAAGGCTGAGTACCAAAGGCATGCTGGCTTGCTGCAGCCTTTACCCATTCCCGAGTGGAAATGGGAGCAAGTGGGCATGGATTTCATCACTAGTTTGCCAAGGACCCAATCGGGCTATGACTCCATTTGGGTTATTGTGGATCATTTGACCAAAGTGGCACATTTTATCCCTGTCAAGACCACCTATCAAAGCAGCAAATTGGCTGAGTTGTACCTAGCCCAAATAGTTTGTCTACATGGTGTGCCCAAGAGTATAGTGTCTGATAGAGGTTCCCAATTCACCTCAAGATTTTGGGAAAGTCTCCATGAAGCTCTAGGGACAAGGTTTATTTCAGCACAGCTTATCACCCTCAAACCGATGGACAAACCAAGAGGGTGAATCAAGTTCTTGAAGACATGCTCCGAGCCTATGCTTTGGATTATGGAAAAAGTTGGAACAAAAACCTCCTCTATGCTGAGTTCTCCTACAATAATAGCTACCTAGTTAGTTTAAGAATGTCTCCCCTTGAAGCCTTGTATGGAAGGCAGTGTAGAACTCCCCTCCTTTGGGGTCAAGTAGGTGAGCGCCAGTTATTTGGGCCTGAGGTAATCAAAGAAGCTGAGGAAAAAGTGAAGCCTATAAGAGAGCGGTTGAGAATAGCTCAGTCCCGACAAAAGAGCTATGCGGACAATCGAAGACGAGAGTTATCCTTTGAAGTTGGTGACTTTGTGTACCTCAGGGTAACTCCAATCAGAGGAGTTAGAAGGTTTCGGGCTAAAGGAAAACTAGCACCAAGATTTGTTGGACCGTACAAGGTATTGGCAAGATAAGGTGAAGTTGCTTATAAGCTTGAGCTACCAAGTTCATTGTCAGCGGTGCATGATGTCTTTCATGTATCTCAGTTAAGGAAATGCCTCTGAGTGCCAGAAGAGCACCCTCCTAGAGAGCATTGATCTTCAGGAAGACTTCACCTATGTAGAGCGGCCAATTAAAATTCTAGATGTCGCAGAGCGTGTTACTAGAAGCAAGATCATCCGTACCTACAAGGTGCAGTGGAGCCACCACCTTGAAAGTGAAGCTACATGGGAAAATAAAGAAGATCTCAAGGCTAACTATCCCTACCTCTTTGCTGGTCAAGCTTGAATCTCGGGTCAAGATTCCCTTAAGGGGGGTAGGTTTGTAACACCCTGATTTTTTGGAGCCTTTTTGAACTTTCAAAATAAAAAGAACCATTTTGTTTTGATGAGAATTCAAGGCTTAACTTGAGAATTTTAGAATGGATTTTAATGGATTAATTTGAACTTCAACTAAAAATCGCATGAGGTTATTTGGGTTTGTGGAGTTTTGGTGGTCTTCTCTTTTCTGCGTTGGCTTTGACCTCCTTGTGTCCTTCAGGACCCCCCCCCCACGTCCTCTAGGACCTCCTCCTTGTCTATTTGGACCTCCTCGTGTCCTTTAGGACCTCCCCACGTCCTCTAGGACCTCCTCCTTGTTTATTTGGACCTCCCTCGCGTCCGTTCGAGCCTTCCGCTTGATCCAAACCTCAATCGCTTATGTACCGTTCAATTTGCGTTGGACGATTTGATCTTGGTGAGACGTTCGGATGGTCCGAATGTCTCACTCCTTTAGAACCGTCCGAACCGTATTGGACGGCCCCGATCTGTTGGAGCGTTCGCTTGGTCCGAACGGCCCAATTGCCTTAACCCGTTTGATGGAAATCCAGTGGCTCCTGCTTCTTATCTCGCTATCGCTCACCTCCCCTTTGATAGATTTTGACCGTTAAGACCTCCCCTCTGGAGATCTTAGCCGTTAGGACCTCCCTTGTTTAGATCTTGATCGTTAAGACCTCCCCTTTAGAAATCTTAGCCATCAAGACCTCCCCTTTGATAGATCTTGACCATTAAGACCTCCCCTCTAGAGATCTTAGCCGTCAGGACCTCCCTTGTTTAGATCTTGCCTGTTAAGACCTCCCCTCTGGAGATCTTAGCCGTCAAGACCCCCTTTGATAGATCTTGACCGTTAAGACCTCCCCTCTGGAGATCTTAGCCGTCAGGACCTCCCCTTTGATAGATCTTGACCATTAAGACCTCCCCTCTGGAGATCTTAGCCGTCAAGACCTCCCTTTGATAGATCTCGACCGTTAAGACCTCTCCTTTGGAGATCATAGCCGTTAGGACCTCCCTTGTTTAGATCTTGACCGTTAAGACCTCACCTTTAGAGATCTTAGCCGTCAGGACCTCCCTTGTTTAGATCTGACTGTTAGAACCTCCCCTTTGGGATCCTAACCGTCCAGACCTCCCCTTTGCTAGATCTGACCGTTAGGACCTCCCCTTGGGAGATCCTAACCGTCCAGACCTCCCCCCTTATTTAGATTTGACAGTTAGGACCTCCCCTTTGGGATCCTAACCGTCTAGACCTCCCCTTTGGGATCCTAACCGTCCAGACCTCCCCTTTGTTAGATCTGACCATTAGGACCTTCCCTCTGGAGATCCTGACCGCCCAGTCCTCCCCTTCATTTAATCCGACCGTCAGGACCTCCCCATTGCGGTGTCTGTTGGACCTCCTATCCGCAGGACCTTCCCTTGAGCTTTGACTGGTCCTACTTGTCGGTCACACCCATTTTTCTTTATCCTTTGACTATGTCTTTTGCACAAAGGAGTCTCCCCACATTTAATGCCTGTTGTATCACATTAAATGCCACCACTTTTTGCAGCACTCGTGCCATACTTTTGTCACATCCCTTGCCTGCTTTCATTGTCCTTTTAACCAACTCATGAGCACCTATACCCTGGGAAATCTCAATCTGTCCATCTATATAAGGTTGGACAGCCCTTCATCCTCACCTTTTTCCCCATTTCCATTCTCCAAACCAACCGAGCAGCTCATGGACCTCCTCCCTTGAGCTTTGGACCACCTCCAGCAAGCTCCTTGGACCTCCTCCAAACCGACCCAGCCTCTCTATTGGTTTTATTTTGGGGTTTCATTAAAGTTTCTTTGGGTTTTATTTGAGCTCTGTATTGAGTTGCTGTGGTTTTCTCGTGTAGATTATGAAGACACTGAAGAGCAAGAGCTCCACGAAGAAGAAGAAGACATATAGGCCTTTGAGCAAGGCAAGTTACACTCTTGATCATATTGCACCCATCATTTCAACCTATGTATATTCCATTTCAAATGTTAATGCATGCTTACTTCACTAAGTTATTTCAATGCCCGTCTTTAAATTCATAATGATGCCTAATTTCCTTGGTATGGCCACTGTTGATCTTGAGCCGAACCTGTTGTCACCCTAGGCAAAGCCTGGTCTACGCAATACAGTGGACCAGGACCTTTGAAAAACTAGAGCTTAGCCATGCTTAGAGAAAATAATCTTGGTTTGGGAGGTTTTGGCCAAAAACATCACTTGTATAATGATTTGGGCCATGGCATTGGTGTTTCATGGGGGTTTTACAAATGACCATGGCATTGGTGTGCCATGGAGGTTTGAAAAGCAAAGAAATGGAAAATAGATTTGGACTTGGGCGGCATTGGTTGTTTGATTGGTGCAAGTCTATGCACGGGCGGTCGTGTGATCCGATGCCCTAGGGTTGTGGTGGCCACCCGGGTTAGTTAAGGACCAGTCTGCGAGTGTATTTTGCTATGCCTTATCGTGCAACCACATATCCTGTGTGGGCGGGACCTGGCCAACTAATTTGCACAGTTATCACCGTGGTTGATCCGGTGGAATAGTGAGTGGTCTTTCATGGCCTGTCTTTTATGACTATGTTGTACCCACCTGGCTCAAGAGGGGGCCCTAGGAAGGGTGAAACCTTATAGTGGATGGACTGTGGTGGAATGATGCATTGTAAATGCCTTGTCATGTGCTCTAGACCACTTACCTTCGGCAGTGAGTGGTGGTACAGCCAGGTGCCAAGCAAACTAGAGAAAACGTGTCTTGTGGGTAAAGTTGCACACCTCTGCAGAGGTGGTGGCGGCGGCTACACCGGCCTAGAATGGCGGTGAGCCGGAGTTGGGCGGCGACGTTCAATACGGGAATGAGCAAAGCAGCAAAGTGAAGCTCCGCAGCTCAATCAAGCGGGTGCCCGAGGTCTAAGGGACTATAGAGAGGTTACCTAAGTGAAAAGTATTGCTCGGGAAGCGTTGGAGCTGCAGGAGCAGGGACGGCGCCGGAGAAGAAGATAGCGGCGACGAGCTTAAACGACGGGAAGGCTACCAAGACAACCAGAGAAACAATGGGTGGTCAAGGGAGCTCAAGTATGGTCCAAATAAGGTACACATGCAAGGAATCGAGCCAAAGCTTACCCTACTGGAGTTGGAGAAGAACTAGGGCTCCTCGGCCAGCAAGAAGGGAAACTTCAATTTACCAACATCCTGCCAGGCATTCAAGAAATTTATTGAGGGGAAAACACTCTAAGGTATAAAGGCACCTAGTGACACGCTTACGCGAGGATAATACTTACCGTATACAACAATGGCTTGGTGGTGTCGCGCGGGTACGCGCTCCAGAGCTGCCGAGAGCACGTTGGTGTTCCTCGAGCTACAAGCGAAGGCAAACACCCGAATCAGCTCAAATGGACACGGCAAGGATAGGAGAAGACGAAAGACACCAAAGAATGGAGCTTACCCGCGAGGTTCACCCGAGCAAGCGTCCCTCTCCTCTGCCAACGGGAGGAGAAGTGAGGGAAATGCCAGGGCTAGGAGCTGACTTAAGCTCGAGAGAATAGACGGAAAGGAGGCGGCGTCAAGTGGAGAAGCGCTAGGAGTGGCCAGGATGGGCGGTGCGGTCACGGCGGTGGCGGAGCTGGCTCAGCGTCGCCATGGCCGCGTGGCGCCGCTCTCTGTGAGGTCGGCGAGAGAGGAAGACAAAGTCGACAAGCGTTCCGGCGTGTAGCGACACATCATCACATGGGCGAACGAGTTTATGACGCGATGCTGGCCGTTGGATTTCAGATGGGCGGCCTTGAGATAAGAAAAGGGTGTTTAGTTCTCCCGAAGAAATCGCGACATTGGACCGTCGATCTTTAATCGGACGACTCGTAATCGGCGAGAGGTTGAACGGCGAAACAAAGGAGTGATCTGGGCCGTTGGCCTTTGATCCAACGTGTGCATGTGAGGTGCATTTAGGCGGTTGGGCTGAGCCAGATCGCTGCGTTGGGCTCGAGCAGTGAATAGTGCACGACCAGTTTGGGTTAGGGTTTGACCAGAGTTTTAAATTTGATCCTCCAGTTTGGCCAAGGTGCTAAAAATAGAAATAAAATCCCTAAAATTGTGAAATAAATCACAGAGGTTCCTGGGAGGGTCTAGTGTCTATAAAAATTATAATATCACACTGTTCATGTTATAATTTGTATTTTACAAATTCAAACTTAAGCTAGGTCATATAATTGTGTTTTGAATTTTAATAGGGTTGAAACCTGTCCCAAAAATTTGGGAAAAATTATATAAATTCATTATAATTACCATAGTATTTGAATAAATTATTTCCAGGAGATGTTCATGAGATTTTGTCCTTGTTTCCTTTTTGGAGTTCCAATTACAACACATGTTTTAATCTCTTTCACAGATTTTCCTAGTGCAATATATAATGTAAATGCTAGAAATCATGATGCATGCTGATGAGATGCATAATAATTCTCTTTATTAACTTGAGGATGTGACAAACCTCCCCCCCTTACAAAAGATCTCGCCCCCGAGATCGGGTAGGGTGGAAGTTGGATGGAATGGTTCTAAGAAGTTTTTAGCATCTGCTGTCTTGATTTCTTTTAAAGATAGTGCAATGATGCCTGACAAGGTTACGACAAACTTTAACATTTTTCTTACCGTTGCTTTGCTTAACCTTTCCTTTCTTGATACGAAGGCACTTCAAGGAAAAGGTTTGGATAGGCTTGACGGAAATGATCCTCACGTTCCCATGTAGCTTCATCCTCGGTATGATTACTCCATTGCACTTTGATGAACTTGACATTGCGATTCCTTGTCTTGCGTTCGGTTTCTTCAAGAATGCGGATAGGACGCTCTCGATAAGAAAGATCGGTACGCAAATCGAGTCTTTCCAATTCGTCGCCGGTTGGGACACGAAGACATTTCTTCAATTATAAACATGGAACACATCGTGAATATCGATAGTGATGGTGGTAATTCCAATTGATAGGCCACCAATCCCACCTTCGCTAGGATACGGAATGGTCCGACGTGGCGAGGTGCCAATTTGCCTTTGACTTGAAAAACGATGCATTCCTTCATTGGAGAGACTTTAAGATAGACATGATCATCCACTTCAAGTTCAACTCACGACGACGACGGTCGCAGATATCGACTTCGACGAGATTGAGTCGTCAAGTCGCTCATGGATGACACGGACTTGTTCCTCCGCATCCTCCACCAAGGTTGGACCATAAAATGGTCTCTCCCCGGCTTCAGACCAGTTCAAGGGTGTCCTGCAAGCTCTACCATACAACGCCTCGAAGGGGGACATTTGAATGCTTGATTGGAAGCTATTGTTGTAGGAGAACTCTGCAAAAGGTAAGCACTTCTCCCAATTTTTGCCATAGGACAGCACACAAGATCGGAGAAGGTCTTCTAAAATCTGATTCACTCGCTCGGTTTGACCATCGGTTTGGGGTGATAAGCGGAGTGAAAGATAGATCTGTCCCCATGGCTTTATGAAGGCATCCCCAAAAATAGGATGTGAATTGAGGACCTCTATCTGACACAATCACTTTCGGAACACCATGGAGACAAACAATTCTTGAAATATAAAGTTCTGCCAACTTGTCTCCGCGATAGGTGGTCTTGACAGGAATAAAGTGAGCAACCTTCGTCAGACGATCGACAATCACCCATATGGAATCGGACCCAGCTTGTGTCCTAGGAAGGCCGGTGATGAAATCCATGCCAACTTCTTCCCACTTCCACTTGGGAATGGGCAGGGGTTGTAGAGTACCTGCTGGCTTCAAATGCTCAGCCTTTACTCTTTGGCATACATCACACCCGGCAACATATTGAGCAATATGCCGCTTCATTTGGCTCCACCAAAGCCTTTTCTTCAAATCTTGGTACATCTTGGTACTACCTAGGTGAATAGAGAACTTGCTGTCATGAGCCTCTTTGAGAATTAGCTCTCTTAATTTGCGATCAAATGGTACTACCAAGCGGTTCCTCAAACAAAGTGCACCATGTGCATCTTCTTTGAAGCATTTGGCTTTGCCTTTCTTCATTTCCTCCGGATTTGAACTACTTCCAAGTCAGTCTTTTGGGCTTCTCTAATATGGTCCTCAAGTGTACAATTCACACTTAGAGCAGAAGAGAACCTTCCCCAACTATTTCGAGATCAGACGTTGCATTGCAAACACACAAGCTTTGCGAAAGTGGAGTCACTGACAAACAGTTGCATTGAGATTTTCTGCTCAATGCATCGGCCACCACATTAGCTTTCCCAGGGTGATAGTGAAGTCCCAAATCATAGTCCTTGATCAACTCAAGCCACCTTCTTTGCCTCAAATTCAGGTCGGCTTGGTGAAAATATATTGAGACTCTTGTGGTGGGGTGTAGATCTCGCAGCGATTACCAATGAGGTAATGCCGCCAAATCTTCAAAGCATGAACCACAGCGCAAGCTCCAAGTCATGCGTGGGATAATTAGTTTCATGAGGCCTCAATTGCCTCGGCGATATGCCACCACTCGGCCCTCTTGCATGAGCACACAACCGAGCCAGTGGCGAGATGCATCTAAAAAGATATCAAAGCCCTTATGAATATCGGGTAAGATGAGCATTTGGAGCTTTGGTCAAAGATCCTTCAAGGTCGGAAACTTTCCTCACATTCCTCCGACCATTCAAACTTCTTCTCCTTCTTCAACAATTGGGTCATAGGTCTTGCGATTTTGGAGAAGTCCTTGATGAATCTGCGGTAGTACCCCGCAAGTCCAAGAAAACTACGAATGTCGGTGGCGCTCTTGGGTTGTTTCCAACCAAGCACATCTTTCACTTTGCTTGGATCAACAAATGACACCCCCTTGGATAGGATGTGTCCCAAGAAACTAACTTCCCGGCCGAAATTCACATTTGCTTGAATTTTGCATAGAGTCGATGTTGTCAAGCTTTTCCAACACAAGCCGTAGGTGCTTTCGTGTTCTTCATCGGTCTTCGAGTAGATAAGGATATCATCGATGAAAACAACGACAAACTTATCTAAGTACTCCATGAAAACCGAATTCATGAGGTTCATGAAGTAAGCTGGAGCATTCGTCAATCCAAAAGACATAACAGTGTACTCGTACAGACCATAACGAGTGGAGAAAGCTGTCTTCGGTATGTCTTCGGCTCTGACCTTGATCTGATGGTAACCCAACCTCAAATCAACCTTGGAGAAAACCTGTGCTCCATTCAATTGATCGAACAAATCATCAATCCTTGGCAGAGGATATTTGTTCTTGACAGTGACCTCGTTTAGCGGACGGTAGTCGACACACATCCGTAAACTCTTATCCTTCTTCTTGACAAAGAGAGCCGGACATCCCCAAGGTGAGGAGCTCGGCCTAATGAATCCCTTGTCTTGAAGTTCCTTGAGTTGCGCTTTTAATTCCACCAACTCATTAGGGGCATCCGACACGGCCGCTTAGAAATTGGGGCGGCAGGGTACAAGCTCAATGATTTAATTCAACCTCACGGTCGGTGGCATGCATGGGAGTTCTTACGGAAAAATATCTGGTACTCACATACCACTTTGGTACCTTCTCCAATTCAATAGGGTACTAGCTTCCAAGGCATAAAGATGAGAATCGCCCATTGAAGGGTAAAGACAACTAGATCGCCGTCATCACTTGTGATGAAATAGACCGTTGAGCACAATCGATCTTTCCCTGATTTTGGACAGCCAATCCATCCCTAAGATCACATCAATACCCACTGAATTTATCACAATTAGATTAGCCAAGAAGTCATTCTTATGAATTTCCACCTTCACGTCTTGACAGACTTGATTGGTTTGGAAAACCGATCTGGTGATTGAATTTGATATGGTGGTCAAGCTTGACTATCTCAAATTGATTAAGTGCAGCATATTCCTTTTAATGAATGAATGAGATGCTCTGAATCAAATAACACCGATCTTTGGACAAGAATTAACAAGAAGTGTACCCAAAACGACGTCCGGAGCATCGCTTGCCTCCTCGGCAGTGACGTGGTTGACTCGGCCACGTGCAGGGACCTGGGGAGGGGTAGATGCTGCCCTTGGAGGTGGTGAAGGTCTGGTCGCAGCTGAAGGTGTAGGAGCTCTGTAAGTCTGAGGCATCCCTCGCTGCTTGGCGAGGCACTTATCTGCATAGTGGCCATGGCGACCACAGTGAAAGCAAGTAACATAGGGCCTGTAGGGGCTGCTGTTTTGGGGCTTCTTACCCCCATTGTACCGCTGTGCATTGGAGAAGAAATACGTGGAGTCGTCGAGAAGCCCTCGGTGTACTTTGGAGCCGGGTAACGAGGTGCTGAGGTGGTCCCTGACGCCGGGGAAAAGCTTCGCTAGCTGGTCCTGAAAGACCTTCTTCCTCTTCTTGGACTCCTCCACAGCCACACTCTTGTGCTCCACCACTATGGCCTTGTTCACCATGTGCTGGAAACTACGGAAGTCATGTACAGCTAGAGCCAGCTGCATCTCCTCGGTCAACCCGTTCATGAAACGGCTCTGGCGACGGGCGTCGGTGGAGACGTCATCAGGTGCATAACGAGCCAATGAGTTGAACTCGTGAAGATACTCGGTGACAGTCTTCTTTTCTTGCTTCAAGGCAAGGAACTGCTTCTTGCTTGATGGACATGACCCCATCAGAATGTGGGCCTCCACGAAGTCAGGCGAAACTTCGTTCCACGAAGAACGTCCCTTGAAAGTTGCATGGCGGAGAAATTGTCCCACCATGCACTGGCAGCGCCCTCTAGCTGGTAGCTAGCAAAGAGCACCTTCTCAATGCCCGTGCAGCAATAGCTAGCTTCTTCTCAATGTCTCGCAGCCAATCCTCGGCCTCCATTGGGTCTTGATGCATAAAGGTGGGCGGGTTAGTCCGTGAAAGTCGTGAGACCTCCCGAGCTCTGTGATTCCCACCTCCCCTCTGCTGCAGGAGCAGGGAGAGGTGTTGCGGCGATAGCCTCGAGGATCTGGTTTGACCCATACGGTTCCTCTCTATCTCGAGCCAACACTTCCGCCATGGTAGGAGGCGGTGGAAGTGTCTCCTCGGGTGTCTTGGCTCACCGATGATCTTGGTGAGAAGATTCACCCAAAGCGCTTGAGCAGCGGTTCTAAGGGTGGAGAACCCTCATCACGCTAGCGCTCTCGGCGGGTGTTGGGACTGTCATCTGTGGTGACACGGATGGTTAGGAAGATTGAAAAAGTTATACATAAGCATGCATAATGATATATACACAAAAGTACACAAGAACATAACGCCAAATGGGGGTACAAAGGCACTAGGGCCGGTACAAGATCCAATAGAAACCATACATAGAGTTCTGGTACAATTACATTGATTAGCCTAAAGGCAAATGGTAACTGACCAGAATAAAAGTTCTTGCAAATAACACAAAAAAGTTCCAACCATTACTAGGCTATTACAGAATTTTAAAGATACAAGCATCATTGAACACATGACAGACAAATGAGCTAACTACCTAACATCCTAGATATTGTTCCTTAAAGTTCACCGAAACTCATCGAAGAGGTGACATCCAGGATCTGTATCATCGGGGTCCCTAGGTTAGGGAGGCATAGCGGCGACCCTCGCCATTAAGATGGCCTTCGACCACGGGAAGGCGATACTCGGGTGGTGCGAGAATGGTAGGGGAGATCACATTAGCACCATCTGACACATCGGTATGAATAAGCCTCATGTCATGCATAAGTCGCAGTGCTCTGAGCTATGATGAGACGGCGCGCGTCTCCCATAACTCATGCACGTGCAACGATGCATCGATCCATAGCGTGCACCACCTACGCCAGCTGCCGGACTTGGGGATCCTCCCGGCTGAATCTGGCGAACTGCTCACTTCCTCAAATGTGCTTGCATAGGAAATGGTCATAGGGAGGCTGGGACAGCTCGATCGAGATCATAGCAAAGGCGACTCATGGCCACCCGAGCTACCTCTGAGCGCCATGGCCTCGAAGTGCCACGTGCTCGAAATCGGTATGGGATGCTCCCGAGAACACGCCTAGCAATAATGTCACCTGACGGTACTCCTCCATTCTGGCCCTCGGTCTCGGCGATAAATGGAATCGTCGGTGATAGGTGAAGTTGGCCCTCCACATCATGTCTCGAAGCAACTCGGGTATCCTCCCACATTCTCGGCTTGTGTCTCCTTAGCGAGGTATTGAGGGTTCATCTAAAGGACAAGAAGGACAAGGTAAGTTAGTTTTTGTAAACAAAACCAGAATAGGGTAAGAAATGATTCTAAGATGGGTGAGGAATAAAAGATATCCCTAACTTAGCTTCCCAAAGTAATTTTTGATAACTAAAAATAT
Source organism: Phyllostachys edulis (assembly GCA_036346405.1). Lineage (NCBI taxonomy): Eukaryota > Viridiplantae > Streptophyta > Magnoliopsida > Poales > Poaceae > Phyllostachys > Phyllostachys edulis. The sequence goes on from CM070556.1 coordinate 47,741,538, forward strand.
TTTGACCAAGAGACTTGCTAAACTTAACGCCCATGCTAACTCTAACCTACAGTCAGTATGGCTCTGATACCAACGCTGTGAGGACCCCCGGGTTATCTCCGTAAGACCCGGAATTAAACATGGTCTTAAGGACATAACTCTAGAGCCTCAAGTAAATGGATTCCAACTTAACTCGATCTTAGTGAAGGGCTTAACTACAAACTAGAGCCCCGGCGATCATGCACGCTGCTTCCATGCAAGCACTACATGATTGTCGGTTCTCCAACAAGTCAAGCACTACACTTAGTGAGTTAAATAGGAAGTTACGAACAGCAGTATGCAATCATATTGGCTCCCAAGATCAGCGACCAATATGCTCATACTCTCATACAACGTTGATCACATCCATACCACAACATACATAGATAGTTCAAAAGACATACAACGTAATAGTTAAAGTTTACATCTATTACAAGCGGCCGACCGGCCAAATTCAAATAAGAGTCTTAAGTAGCAGCGAAGCAAGTAAATAAACCAAAAGGTCCAGCATGGTATGCCCCATAACCCATCGACAACCGATTGGGAGTTAAATACTAGCATTACTCATTAGCGTCGCCAAAATCGGCGCTAACAAGCTCAACGGGCTCATACACTTCCTCACCTGAAATTGTAGCAACGGGTTGAGTACAAAGGTACTCATAAGTCTTACACAAATAAAAATTAGTCATGCTAGAGGTTGTTCCAAAGGATGGCTCATATTGGCTTAGTTTTGCAAAAGAGACGCAACAAGTAACCACCTACACATACTAGTTTTTCAAGTGCCATTTCAAAATCAGATTTGAAGTAGAAGTAAAGCATATGAATAAGTAATCATTGAATAACAAATGAATCATACAAATACCAAAGTGGCTGTCCACTTTGATACTACAACAAGCATGAACATCCCATTCATGACAATACCAAGTTATACCACAATTTTAATTCCAAGTCTAACAATAAGCGACCACAAACTCAAGCGGTGCGTCCATAACAGCGGACACGGCTATTCGAATAGATTTATACCTGCGGGGGTGTACTACTTACCCACACGACTTGATTAGCCCGTAAGCCTCCGGATGCCTCCGAATATAGCATACTTCCTATGGTATGCGGTAGGTAAATCAAGATATGGTCATTTTAGCAAGAAGATCCTATTGGGCTAAGTCCCGAAAACCACAGGCTCCTAGACAACATAAGGCGTCCTTCGTCTATATGCCCTATCGGCCCATAAGGAAAACATAGGGCGTCACGGTCCCATGCCTTTATAATTTCCACAACCGAGGACCTAACACAACAAAAGCTTCCCCTACTAAACCATCGGCGCCCATACACCGCGTGTGATAGCACGAGTTTTGCTTGAACCGTAGGTACCCAAAGTTCGGTCCTTAATTGTCGGACAAGCCAACCACATACCCAATCTCGTGCACAAGGCACCATCACTAACCATCACTTGTCCAGGCCAAAGGTTCATTTAAAATGACAAAATTTTAACTCACAAAACGAATACGAAGATCTGAAATAAACAGGAAGTAATAAAGATTGTGTTTCCCATAATTGTCGGGTTATTCCGACAATCGACTCTAGTTCTAGACTTGCATGGCTAAGCAAACACATACCACGTAAATCACACATCTTATCTTAGCATTTCAGTACTGGAATAATTCATGGATAACCACAATGACAAGGTAATAGGATGTATCTAACTATCCATCACAAAAATAGCGACATTATCAAAAATAGCATGCAAGCAATTATCATTGCACTAACTTAATAAAGCGGGATCAAATATGATGCAAAAGAAAGTTCAAATGATGCTTGCCTTGCTGGTAACTCAGTTGCTCTTCCTCAGTAGCGTATAAGTCAATATCAATAGGCTCGGTATCTATATAAATACAATACCGAATAAACATCGAGAAAAAAACCCAAAAATCCAAAGTACTCAAAAATGCATGATTTTTCTACAGTAGGTAAATCATGATTTTAGATGAATTTAGGTGAAAGAATTATTCCATTTGGATTTAGCATGTGAGAGTTATAATGATTTGAATTTCAGCTTTCAAAATGCCATCTTTGAGTAATTTAATTATGGGGTCAAAATTTGTAGAGTAGTAGAGGGTATAAGGATTGTATGGGTAAATTTAGAATATTAATACAAGACTGAATCAGTTGAGTTTGCCTCAATTGGAGTTTTCATGATTTAGTTATGAATTTCTAAAGTTATCAGCATTTCCTTTTGTAAAAATAATAGTTTTAATGGATCAATTTCCACAATAATACTCTATGCTACAGAGACAAGTTTGAAACCAATTTTAATATAAATTTCAATAAAAATGAAAATTACCAGAAGTGGTTTCATCCATTTTGGAGTTAAGATGTATTTGTTATGCATTTTTAAAGTTGGTAACATTTTCTAGTATACCAATAATTTGGGTTTTGGGTTATCCTCCACCAAATACTTTCTCTGGAATAGTGATGTGTGTGAAACCAATTTTATAATAAAGTTCAGTTAATGTCAAGATTAACAGAATTAGTTTCACTGTTTTTGGAATTAAAATGATTTAGTTTTGTATTTGTGAAGTTATACATATCTTTTAGTGTGCAAATAAACAGATTTTGAATTTTCTAATCTATTTATTACTTTTCTTACCGAGTGGCTTGCTAGCCGTGGTCACTGACCAGCGGGACCCCCGGGTCAGCGGTGGACTCGGTCAAAACGACCAACTGAGCTACACAGAAAGCGTATTCCGCTAAATACGTTTTCTTAAACTCAAAACGTATTTTCTATTTAAGCCGAGAAGAAATACGTTTTCCTTAAAGGAAAGCGTATCCCACCACTTTACACTACCCCTAATCACCCATGGCCCACATGTCATACTCTGCGGGTTCACTTAATACACTTTAAGCACGTTTTCCCGACAAAGATCTTCATTAAATGACTAATCATCGTGATTATCCTTAATTAATGTGCTCTTGTTGGGTCGGTAATCCGACAACGCGCTTGGCTTCACGGAGGCTTCTTGCGTTGATGGTCCACTACGCGTGATCCACGGGCAAGACTGAAGCACAATAGTTGCGCGCATCTCCTAGAGGTGGTGGCGGCTACACCGCCTAGAATGGCGGTGGCCGGAGTTGGGCGGCGACGTTCAATCGGAATGAGCAAAGCAACAAAGTGAAGCTCATGACTCAATCAGCGGGTGCAGGTCTAAGGGACTATAGAGGTTACCTAAGTGAAAAGTATTGCTCGGAAGCGTTGGAGCTGCGGAGGAGCGAGGGCGGCAGCGGAGAAGAAGATAGCGGCGACGAGCTTAAACGACGGGAAGGCTACCAAGACAACCAGAGAAACAATGGGTGGTCAAGGGAGCTCAAGTATGGTCCAAATAAGGTACACATGCAAGGAATCGAGCCAAAGCTTACCCTACTGGAGTTGGAGAAGAACTAGGGCTCCTCGGCCAGCAAGAAGGGAAACTTCAATTTACCAACATCCTGCCAGGCATTCAAGAAATTTATTGAGGGGAAAACACTCTAAGGTATAAAGGCACCTAGTGACACGCTTACGCGAGGATAATACTTACCGTATACAACAATGGCTTGGTGGTGTCGCATGGTGCAGCGCTCGAGGCTGCCGAGAACACGTTGGTGTTCCTCGAGCTACAAGCGAAGGCAAACACCGAATCAGCTCAAATGGACACGGCAAGGATAGGAGAAGGTGAAAGACACCAAAGAATGGAGCTTACCCGCGAGGTTCACCCGAAAGCAGCGTCCTCTCCTCTGCCAACGGAGGAGAAGTGAGGAAATGCCGGGGCTAGGAGCCGACTTAAGCTCGGAGAAGCGAGACGGAAGGAGGCGTCAAGTGGAGAAGCGCTAGAGTGGCGAGATGGGCGGTGCGGTCACAGGCGGTGACGGAGCGGCTCAGCGTGTCGCGGCAGCGTGGCCTTCTTTCTCTGCTGGCGTCGGCGAAGGAGGAAGACAAAGTGACAAGCGGGCGGCGTGGCGGCGACACATCATGGCGCGAACGAAGTTTAAGTGACGCGATCTTGGCGTTGGATTTCAGATGGTAGCGCACGAATAAAAAAGGGTGTTTAGTTCTCCCCAAGGGGCACGATGGACCGTAGATCTTTAATCGGACGACTTCAGAATCGGCGAGAGGTTGAACGGCGAAACAATTGGAGTGATCTGGGCCGTCGGCCTTTGATCCAACGTGTGCATGTGAGGTGCATTTAGGCGGTTGGGCTGAGCGGATCGCTGCGTTGGGCTCGAGCCCGATGAATAGTCTGCGACCGCTTGGGTTAGGGTTTGACGAGTTTTAAATTTGATCCTCGGTTTGGCCAAGGTGCTAAAAATAGAAATAAAATCCTAAAATTGTGAAATAAATCACAGAGGTTCCTGGGAGGGTCTAGTGTCTATAAAAATTATAATATCACACTGTTCATGTTATAATTTGTATTTTACAAATTCAAACTTAAGCTAGGTCATATAATTGTGTTTTGAATTTTAATAGGGTTGAAACCTGTCCCAAAAATTTGGGAAAAATTATATCAATTCATTATAATTACCATAGTATTTGAATAAATTATTTCCAGGAGATGTTCATGAGATTTTGTCCTTGTTTCCTTTTTGGAGTTCCAATTACAACACATGTTTTAATCTCTTTCACAGATTTTCCTAGTGCAATATATAATGTAAATGCTAGAAATCATGATGCATGCTGATGAGATGCATAATAATTCTCTTTATTAACTTGAGGATGTGACACTTGTAATTGCTGTGAGAACCAGCCATTGATCCTTGGGGCTGGTTCGGATCACAGGAGGGTTAGGACTTCTCCAAGTCCCATGACCTCCTTGGGTTGGTCTCTGGGCCTCCCCCAGGTCTGGTCGTCGCTCTTGGGGAGGTCCTAAGCCTCAAGACCTCCTCAGGTCAGTTCCCTGGACCTCCTGGAGGTCTGGCTGGACTTCCTGGGAGGCCTAGGAGGACTGCCCAAAAGGTCCTTGGGACCTCCTGGGAGGTCCTGGTGGACTCTCAGGGAGGTCTTGGAGGACCTCTCGGGTGAGGCTCCTAGCCGGGTCGCCACAGAATTTTTCTAAAGTGTACTTAAGGTAAGCATTTTCTTTTGCAAAGTTAACACATAAATCACAAGTCTTGGCCTTAATGGCCCTAGCATGTTTCTCCTTAAGAAAAGCAACTTCAAACTTATAGGCTGCACAAGAGGCACAAGGTATAGACTCAATTGTGTCCTTAAACTTGGCATATTTAGCTCTAACTGCTTCTAAAATGTCTTTAACTTCATGTTCACGTTCTAGGCAGAAAGAGCAAAAGCTAGATTTAACATTACCAGAGGCATCCAACTTACTAGACTCTAAGCATTTTTTACAGGGAGCAGATTTAACATCAATTAGCTCAGTCCTAGCATTCTCAAGTTGGTGCAAAGCAATATCATGAAGCGATTGCAATTTGGGCGATTCGAATGTAAAGCATGGCAGATGAGCATTCATCATCATCAAGAGTCTTAGTATTTGCAAGTTCTAATGTAAAATTATCTACTTGTGATTCTAAATCCTTGTTCCTAGCCATGGTAAACTCTAAGGCCTTATCCTGACTCATGAGTTGCTCAAACATGTAAATCGCATCTAGCGTAAAAGAACATCATAGGAAGGAGGTACCTCATCATTGTCATTGATGTCGGCGATGTCGTAGTGAAGCACATCTTGCCTGAAGTCCTTGGCCTTCCCTTTCTTGTCTTGAGGGAGCTCCTCCTGCTTATCCTCCTCGCTCCTGGAGTCCACATCGCTCATGGATTGCTCTCCAAAAGTGGCAAGGACCCGGTGAGCGGCCTTTGTGAGCTTGGCAGCATTGTACTTGGGTTTGTTCCCTTGAGGCTTTTTCCAAGCTGGCTTTTCCTCCTTGTGGTTGCTCTTACCTTTCAGCTTGGAGCAATTCGCCCGAATGTGATAAAGCTCTCCACACTCATAGCACGTCATAGGGCCACCTCTTTTCTTGTTTCTAACATTGTTATATGCCCGTATGACTTTATTGACTAAAAGAGCTAAATCAGCTTTAGGAAGACTCTCAAACTCTTCTCCTTGAATAGCAGAAAAACACGCAAGAGAAAAACCAGAAAAAGACTCAAAAGAACCATCAGGAGTCCTTTTGAGAGGATCAGCCACCAAAGCCATGTTATCCTTCTTAGGAAGGCTACCTCTCTTGATCTCATGAGTTTTGAGCTTGCTATAAAGCAGCTCCAAAGTGAGAGTAGAGATATCGACGTTCTCCTCAATGGCAGTAGCCTTGATCTCCCACTCCTTAGTGCTGATTGCAGCCAAGAGGTGGGTGGCATTCTCAGATTGAGAGTACTCAATGTCAACAGCTCTCATCTGATTGATTACCTTGTTAAAGCAAGTAAAAACGTCATCGATGCTCTCACCAAGACGCATCTCAAATTTGTTATACTCTCGCTTGTAGACCGTCTGGCGCACTTGCTTGATCTGGGACGATCCTTCATGGTAAGTTTTGAGGGTGTGCCAAATCTCATGTGCGGTCTCAAGGTTGCAAATCCTATCGCACTCCTATTTACCAAGCCCAGCATATAGAAAGTTCTTTACCTTGTTATTGTTAGCCAAGAGGATTGCTGAAGCGGTGAAGCAACCGAACAAAAGCAATGGGCTCGAACAACCTCCCATATAGGTTGTCCTTCGCTCTCAAGGAAGACTCGCATGCGATTCTTCCAATAAGCATAGTCGAGCCCATCGAAGACATGCAACTTGGTCGAGTACTTATCCATCGCCAAGTTCAGTGACCGGTTAAGATCAAGATTGAACTAACCTGGCTCTGATACAACTTGTTGGACCGAAAAGGCGACTAGAGGGGGGTGAATAGGAGCACGATCTCTTTTTCACCTTGATCAAATTCAATACGATTTTCACTCCAATAGCTATAAAAGCTATGAAGATCAACATACAAGCACAGTGAAAGACTTGTATTGAATCCAATCAAAACCCCGAAGCAAATAGACCAAAAACATAAAAACTCAAAACCTAAATGAGTTGGGCGGTCTGACCTCCAACTAGAAATCGGTCTGACCTTTGGAAATCGGTCTGACCTCTCAATACATGGCGGTCAGACCTCTAGGCCAATGAACAGTGAAATTAGCCCAAAAACTAAAACTCAAGTTGATCTAACTTTTGATCCGTAAGGCCAAACCTTACCAAATTTGAGACATACCTTCTCTAAGATATTGGAAACCTATTCCAATCAAGGATCGCATAGATCCATGCCAAAGTTCCTATCTTTTTTAGTTTGAACGAAGGGTGCTCAAAAACCGAGTCAAAATCGAAATATGATCTAAAGACTTGCTCGTGGGTGATTGATGATCAAGATGATCCTAGATGGGTTCCCACATGTCATAGCAAGTTAGATCAAGACAAGAAACCAAGCAAAAACTCACGGATCAAAGAAAGACTCAAAATCACCAAATAGAGAGAAGAAAAACAAATAAACTCATCTTGAGGAATCTTTCCTTGGATTGATTTTGATATGGTATTGGTTTATAGCCACTCCATCAAGGAGGGCAAAGAATCAATACATGAGCACGAAATCAAATCCAACTCTCTAGAACCCCAACCTCCACTAATCATCTCCCTAAGCAAACTAGGGTTTCAAAATAATGAAAGGGTTGAAGAGGGTGCAGCCACCTCCCTCCTCTATTTATAGTGGAGGCTTAGACCTTCTAGAAGCATTAACCCTAATGGGCTCCCGTTAAGGCCCAACACAAACGGGTCACACACGCACGCATTTTAAAGCATCGTTTTCATCTCCTCTTGACCTCATCCGCTTCATGATGCGCCGTCTTGCGCCACGGGTTGGCAAAAGGTCACCAAGGTGGCACTTGGTAAAATTACCAAAATACCCTTCTCGATCTATTTGCAAAGACCGAGTCCCATCTTCGTGAAGCACTTCCATGCTTCGCCACGTGTAGGTTGATCCAACGACTCTCATTATGTCGGCAAGTCTCTCCCATCCGGCTCCCACCGAAACTACCATGGCACTTGCACCGACCCCCGCGCCGCTTGATCCAACCCGTCACACCGAACTATCCATTCGATCACTTTTGTCCCTCTTGCACCATGCTTGACTCCATTGACCTCAACCGGCATCCCCGATCGTTTTGAACCTCAGCTCTCCAAGCCTAGTCCCGATCATCCTTGCCGTTGACCGTCGTTGACCTCCAAGCAACCTGCACAACAATAGATAAAGAAATCGATTCCGGGAACAAGTTCTTCACAACTTGACCCACGTTAGTCAAAACATGCATCATGCAACACATATGCCATGAAACCCATGAACTTGAGCTAACCCAACACTCATCACCACCGATTGGCCGATGATTAGAACAAAATTGGTTTGACCACCACCCTTGGCCGGTCTAACCGCCCCCTGGCCGGTCTGACCGCCCAATTGAGACTTAGCCAAAATTCCTTCCTGGAAATCCGAAACCTACTGGAATTTTCAAACCAATAGAACTTTTACCTGGAAGCTCCAAAAAATATGAGACCAAGTGTAGTGGAATCTCCTCTCTTGCCTACACCCTCTATTTTTGGCATAGCTCCAAAATCCAACATCTCATAATGGCCGGTCTGACCGATTTCCCAAAGCTAGTCTGACCACCCCCTTGGCCAGTCAGACCGCCACCTGGACCGGTCAGACCGTCACTTGCTTGACACCAGTTTGAACTTCGCCGAAAACGCGTGATTCGATAAACCTTCAACGTCATTGCCAATTGTATCATCATCCTAAGATCATGAGCATATCCCCATGATATCCATAGCCTTGTTCTTGGATTTCTTGATCTTCTTATCCTTCTTTTTGCTGCTTTCGCCTGCTTCTTGAGGATCTTTGACATCCTGATCGATCGTTTTGTTCCACTAGACTGCTTCAGCGGCAGTCGCATATCGATCGGCCATCTCGAAGAGCTCAGTGATAGTAGCCAGAGGATTCAAAACGATGTCCTCCATAATCCTTCTGCTACGGACTCCCTGCTTAAAGGCTCTAATAACAGATGAGTCAGAAACCTCTAGAATCGAATTACGAACCTGACTAAAATGCCTGATGAATTGGCGTAAAGTCTCGTGGTTGTTTTGTCTCATCCTGTGCAGGTCATCCACCTTTCTAGGATGATTGTAAGTGCCATGAAAGTTGGCTAGCAGAAGGTCACAGAGGTGTTTCCATGAATAGATCGACTCGAGTAGTTGGTTTAGCAACCACGATCAAACGGACCCTTCGAGCACAGTTGGAAGGTAATTCGCCAAGATATGCTCTCCTCCTGTTGTTGCTCGGACAGCGGTCATATAGATCTAAAGGAATTCGATGGGATTCTGTGACCCATCAAACTTCTCTATGTTCAGTAGTCAAAACTGCGGTGGCCAGCGAACAGCTCAGAGATCAGACGAGAACACTCGACATCCGGTAATAACATCATACCGCCTACTCTGTAGAAAAAAAGGGTTGATATCACCAGGTGATCGTAGACACCGATACCTGGTCGTGGGTGGACCTGACCTATGATAGGCCTCAGTCCTACGAGGGTAATACTCCTCGTATTCCATCTGCCGTTGTAGATTTTTAGGTCGTAGTGGTGAACGATCATCTCCCCTGGAAGCTTGTCGATCATCAGATATTCGAAGAACTCTTCTCCGACTGGAGTTAAGGTTAGGGGAATGACGTAACCTGTTGTCGCACCGATCTCCATGAGGCGAGTTGTTCGAACGACTGGTAGTCGACGGAGTCGTACCGCTATGACTTCCAAAATGATGTCGGGGAGGATGCTCAAGTCTTGCCATCGTGCTTTGGAGCCTTCGCGTGATCTCTTCCGTGAAGAGGTCGTACCCTGGCACTCGTGCAAGTTCTTGAGTTGGGTTTTCGAGCAGATCATTTATGTGTTGGAGTTCTCGAGCCTCCTCCGACTGATATTGAACGCGCCTAGGTAAATTTCTCTGAGCCATCATTCTTCTCCTTCGGGTTGTCTCGGGATCATCTACATATGATCCTTGAGTTTACCTTAATGAAGTGCGATCATTTCGAGGATTTCTCCTACGAACATCAGAGTGCTTATCACATTCATTGGCGGAGGCATCCTCATCATCGCCACGAGGGGTCGTAGGGTGTGATCGGCAGGGAGCATCCTCAAGCCTGCTTCTAGGAGAGAGATCATGATCTAAGGGGGGGACGAAGACCTCCTGTGTATGATCTCCACTTGTGCTTGATGCCTCCTGGCTTGAAGAGTGGTTAAATGACACCATCTGGCAACTTGGAGTAAACCCCTCCAGGAAGGGGAACTCTAGGTTATAACCGTTTGTGTCCGCAGGTGAGCCCTGCGAACAAGTGGTCGAACTCGTAGAAACAGGGTGCTCCCCCATATCCTCTGTGATGGTAGCCACAGAGTTACAACCACCAGATGTTGATGGAGTCCCGGAATGATGGCTTCCAGGATTTGCCTCGCTAGGTCGGACTGCCTCAGGTGGACTTGAACGTTCGGAGGGAGAACCCTCGTCATGTTGTGAGCTTGTCTAGTTGCAGTCCTAATTGCAGTCGGATAGACCCTTGCCCTCTGAGGAAACTGGTCCCTCAGTTGGATGTATTGTTGTGGAGGAAAAGGATCCCTCCTCAACTCCATTAGTGGCATGGTCTCCTGGATCTGGCGAATGATCTCTAGAGGTCGTATTACCATCGGATGAAATGATACTCAGCTCGTAGTTGAAGTCGGCATCCATGTCAATGTCTGCGTAGTCGGCCAAGTCAAACCAATTCAACTCATTCAACTCTCCTGCCATGGAAGCATTAGAAAAAAGAAGAATTTGTTGACAAGGAATAACCAGAGACTCCCCATGATCGGCGCCAACTGTTAGTGATCTAGAACCGATCTTACGTATGATTGTTTGATTCAGAGGATTTCGTAGATAAGAATCACGTGGAGAATGACACAGGGATTTTATACAGATTTAGGCCTTCTCCGGATAGAATAACAACCCTACTCCTGTGTGGCTATATCCATAATAAGAATTACAGATAAATAAATAAATGAGGATTATTAGATCCTCGTCAACTCTAAACGAATCCTCCATACTAAGTTACCAACAAATCATATTTAAAGAGAAGCGTCAAAAGGTGAACGGTCTCTCACTTGTCATAGATCTCCTTGGGCGAGCACTTCTCCTCCATGGCCTTAGTCTTGGTGGTCGTCCCATACTTGTTGGTACCGCATATGTAGATCACATTGTAACCCCGCAACCGGCAGTACCGTGCAAACACGTCGGTGTTGAGCACGCCTACAACACCCGACCAAACCCAAATCCATCAAACAAATCGACGGCGAGAAACTAGAGCTCTAGGGGTGATTTGGGGGAGATGGTGTAGTAGAAAGTATGCTCACAGCCAATGATGTTCCCCAGGTGTAGGACATTGTTGACGTAGGGCAACGTGCTAGTGAAGATCGACGGTTGAATCAGCTTGCTGGGAACTCCCCCAAATGCAGCACCAAGAACCTCAAATCCAAGCGATAAAAAGCTTAAATCAGCACAAATGAATACCAAACAAGACAGATCTAGATAGTGGCAGCTGTATGCGGCGCGTCGGATCTGGGAAGTGTCGGCTCACCAGAGGAAGACGAGCAGGAGGAGGCGGCTGCGGAGGGCGGGAGGCCATCGTGGCGCTTCTTCAGCAGACTCTCCTCGCGGCGGCTCTTGCGGATCTCCACCATGTTTTCCTCGCGCCGGTGGCGGCCCTCTTCCGTGTCCACCGCCACCTTGTAGTGGCTGTGCCGCACCTCCGCCCGCTCGCTCGGTCGCAGCGACATGTCGCCCTCACTAAAACCCTAACGAAACAACAAATTGAATCAACGCGAAGAGCCACGAAACGAACTCGATGAGGGTGGAAAATGAGGGGTGTAACATCCCAATTTTCAGGTCTTTTTGAAAAATTCCAAAATTTAAAACTAACCATTTGATTTTTATTGAATTGTTAAAGCTTAACTTGAAATTTTAGAAATAAAAATATTTAAATGATTGAATCAAACCTTAATTATATTCAAAAATGAGTTTAGTGGATTTTCTGGGTTTCTTAGATTTTATTCAAGTCGGTGTTGTTTCTTGTAACCTAGTTTGTTTTATTCCTTCTCAGTCTTCCTAAAAATTATTTTATTTTCTGTAAAATTTAATATAAATTGGTGGTTGCTTTTGAAGCTTTTAAAATAAAAATAATCGTTTGGATTTTCTCGGTTTAATTTAAAGCTTAAATTGGATTTCTGAAAGAAAAATATTTTAATTGGCTAAAATAAACTTTAAAAAATCCAAAACTATTTTATTTGATCTATTCAAGTTCTAAAGTATTTTATAAAATTTTCTTGAAATTTTCGAATTTATTTCTTTTCTTTTCTTCCTTTTATTTCTCTCTCTCCTCCTGTTTCTCTTCCTTCCAGCGTGTGCATTCTTTTTTCTTTCCTTCTCTCCTCCCGTGCATGTCCCTCTGCAGCACATCGTGCACACGTCGCCGCCCATGCTTGTGACCTCACCTCCCCCATGCTCTGCCATCTTTGCTTGCGCACGCCACATCCCATCCCCTGGCCTCTCCCTCCCGCACGCCACCTCCCCATGTCGTCCTCACCCTGCTGCCCCATGCGGCATGCTGCTGCACGACGTCGTCGCCCCCATGTTGTGCTGCTGCCAGGCCACACCGGCTCTCTGTGCTGCCTTCCCTCTCCCCCTCCTCTTCTTTATAAACCGAGCATCAGTAGCCACTGCCGAGCTCCCTTCCTCCCCTCCCAACAGCAGCTACCCCACTAGCAGCTCCCTCCTCTACTCTCTCCCTTCCTCCCCCCAAACCAAAGCAGCCGCAAGATCCTTCTTTCTCCTCCATTGCTGCCGTGAGTTCCAAGTCCAGCCTGTTGGACTTTTTTTTTGACGTAAGCCTGTTGGACTTAAATCTTGACAGTAGTTTTGTTTGCATGTAGTTTGAGTTATGTATGTATGCATGTACAAGAGAGAGTGCATGCAGGCCAATACAACTGCTAGCTAATGCATGGCATTCAGCGACTAGATAACATGCAAGCTCCAACTTCATCTCCTTTTCTCCCCCAACCGAAACCAGCAAGCTCCTTTGCTCCCTCTCCTCCCCCAACTAGCAGCCCCAACCGTGAGGTCCTCTCCTCCAGTGCAGCATGCACACGCGCATACTAGCTAAACCATCAAGAGCATGCAACACATGCACGTACCACTTCATGCAACTAGCTAATGCATACTCATGCAACAAGTTTCACCACCTCCGTTCTCCCTCCTCGGTCATTCATTTCCCAAGCTGACCGCGTTGCGGCGTGCCTCTCGGCTTCCTCTTCCTATCCCTGGAATTCGCTCCTCTCTCTCGTCACAAGCAAAAAAAAAATTCCATCGTGACCGAACCACCTTCTTTCATCCTTTTCGGCGCCGTCTTCGATCCCCCAATGATATCGTCCACGCCGTTAGCTTTGTCTTACGACGTTCTACGTCGTTCTTCCTTCCTTTTCTCCGAAGCACCCCCGTCTCACCGGCGCACTATTCCCTCGTGCGTCTTTTTGCGTGCCGCCGCCGCACCGGACCTCCGCCGGTGACATGACCACCACTATTGGATCCGTCTTGCTCCCGGGATTCTATTTTGCTAGTTCGTCGGCCACCCCTCCCTCTCCCTCGCTTGCGCCATTATTTTTGCCAAAGCCGCACTATTCATGTCTGATTGATTTTCTATATTTCATGTGAAGGCAAACTTCCGGATATTCGTTCTCCTTCAAGCGAAATCCAATTTCATCGATTCTTGTTTCTAAATTCAGCCTCTTCCTATCACTACTAATTTTGTATTATTTGGATTTTATTTGGTATTATTTTATTTATTTAGCTTTGTTCGCACGTATAGATTCTGGCGTTTCGGAAGACTCGCGGACCCGACGACCGAAGCATCTCAACTCTTCGATGAAGGCAAACCGTAGACCTTTAATCATATTGAACCTATTTCATAAAAGTATATTGTTTGATATAAACATGCATGGCTATTTGTATAAAAATAGTTTCGGGAATAGTTAATTACCTAATTGCCATTATGCATCCTTGATAAATTGAGAATAACATGTCCGTTTGAATGACATAAATCCTTGGATACCTTAGGATGGTTAATTATTAGTTGGATATTATTGTACTACCAACTTGGGTATCGTTTATGCTTAGCCATGCTTTAGCGATACGATGGATTCATGATCACATACTCAATAATGATTGAACTTGACTTAATGATATATGGAACTATGGTGCGATATCACTGTTGTGCAACTGCGGTGTGAAGTCACAGTTGTATCAATTGTGGTGCGATACCCCTGTTATAAAATTTTGTGCCATGGTGGGGGTTGCCATTGGCTTGGGTGAACGAAAATTATTTATGCTTGGGCGGGTGATTATGCAATAAAGGGGGTGTGCGAAGCACAGTGTGGGAAGTGCTTGGTTGGGTGCGGGAAGCACTTAAGTGTGTGAAGCACATGGGGTGTGGTAGCCTCGCCTGAGCAGCCCTTAAGGACTTAACTTTGTAAGCCATTGATCTAGGCCCTACCGTACAACCACATGTCTAGGATGGGGTGGACCTGGTCGACTAATTAGCAATGTTTTGATTTGGTTCTGTTTTGGTTGTTAAATTGGCGCAAGAGGGGGCCGGTACGGCGAAACCTTAGCGAGCAGAACCGGGTCAAAACAGAACGTTGTAAAGGCCTTGTCACGTGCTCTAGGCTGCTTACCTAAGGTAGTGAGCGGTGACATAGATATATGCCGAACAAACTATAGAATTCGTGTCTTGTGGGTCAAGCTGTACAACCTTTGTAGAGTGTAAAACTATTCGAATAGCCGTGTCCCAATTTGGACAATGCCTAGTGATTTCACACGAGGAATAGATTTTCATAAAATATTGGAATAGTTTGGTTGGAATGGTTGAGAAGTGAACGGGTATTCACTGCTTGTTGGTTGGGAAGTGAACGGGGTGTTTACTAGTTATTTCAAAGAAACTTGTTTACTTATGTATTAATCTTTTAAATTGTGCTTTCAATCTACCGACTGTATTTACTGTCAATACTGTTTTCTACAAAATAACCGTAAAGCTATCCATGTCAAGCCTTGCATGAATATTATTTGCATACATTTCCCTACGACTTACTGAGTACATTCAAAGTACTCACGGCTTTATGCCCTCTGATTGATCAGTCATTGAAGAAGAACCAGGGAACACTAAGTTCTACGAGGAGGAATACTTCAAAGACTATGCGAACTAGGTCGTGTCCTCCACTCGATTGCCTGTGGGCACATCGGATGGCCACCACGAGATGTTTTGTTCACCGCTGCAAGTTTGTCTTTTGCTGTTAAGCCCTGCATGGCAACTCTGTAAGACTTGACCATAAGGTCTTTTGCTACTATTAATGTTAATTTGTCTGCTTCATCTATATTTTATTGTATGGATATGATTACATCAATGTTGAAACTGTGTGAGCTAGCTACTGATCTGAGACTAGTTCAGAATACACAGAGGGCCTCGAGGTTGCATACTCGGGGTCCTGACAAGGGGGACTCAGGTTGCTGACACGGCCGCCGAGGGACAGGTGGACGTCCGTCATGGGGTCGGCGAACTCCGACTCCGTGGGGCGGTACTTCAGGGGTGCGGGAGGCCACGGAGCCACTCTGGCATAGAGGAATCCGGTGGTGAGTGAAGGCGGCGTGGTGGCGACCACTAGGCAAGGCACCCGGGGAAAGGCCGGATCCGGCGGCGGTGAGAGAGATGAGAGGGGGGAGGGCGGTGCGAGTGTGCAATAGAGGGAGCGCGAGCGGCACGGGTGGGATCATGAGGGGGAGAGAGGAAAGGGAGAGGGTGGAGTGGGATGCGGTTGTGAGCGCAAGCAGTTGTTGGCCGCGTGGAAGATCTGAGCCGTCAGTTGATTATTGATCGAATGGACGCTGAAGAGAGTTGGAGGACGAATGACCATCAATTTCTTCTTTTAAGTAGTAGAGATATACTCATGATTTTTTTTACTAAGGTTTACTTTTTTAGGACTACATACCAATCCTTTAGATCTTGCATTTTACTCATCATGATAACATACGACCTTATTTTCTACATCTCCATGATAGCATGAACTTAATACATTTTATTGACCAACTCTCAGTATGATGTTTGCTACTAATAATGGTATGTACTGTTTTGCTGTTGGACTTTCGTTAATATTGTTGCCATTATGTTTTTCTCTTAACATAGCCACTTGATGGTCATAACATTTCTAAAGTTATGCCTTTTTAGTCTAAATGTTTACATACTGTGTAACCATTTGATTTTCTGCCCTAACATTTCTACAAGGTCATTGTACTAAAACTGGAACAATCCAATTGATAATTGAATTTTGAAGATGCCCAGCCATGTTTTTTTTCTTTTACGAGGTGGATTTACTCGGATTTTTTTCCATTTGTTTGTAGAGCCCAGCTAAGCTTCTCGCAGGTATGGAATTGATCAAATAGTAATGAGATGCAAATAGGACATGATATTTGTTTCCTCTGCTTTGATCTTTGATTTTTTTTTCAAAAAATGTATGCCTGTATATAGCATAGGTACCAAAATTTTGATCGAAATGGTGTTTAGCATTCCAAAAACTCAAATCATTTCTTTTAAGCTCATCTTATTTTTGGGCCCATGAGCTCAAACAGGTGGTGTAACTTTTCTTTCGGAGTTAATATTGCTATTCAGTTCCATATGGTTGTAAGATGCAGAAATTAGTCCATCTCTAATTTTTGTGGGCTTCTCCAAAGCAACCAGATCACCGGTGGAACCACACTATTAAGTAGAAGGATGCACTTAGCATTTTTGCCTTACCAGAATGCCATCATTTTAAACTATTCTCACATTTTAGTTCTATAATTGTCAGTATGCTTCTTTCATTAATCAAGTGTAAGAGGAGCTAGGTCTCGATGGACAAGTAATTAAGCTCTATCATCTAGCTTATTGCATTGTAGGCGGATTTATGAGCTATATAACTATTGTTCCTAACATGTATTAAGGATTTTTAGCTTTAAGTTGCATAAGCAAGGATTATTGGCAAATGAAAATATAGATAGGCTCACAGCCTAACACCACCTATAGCCAACGAGTTTGTCGCCATATATAAAAAGAGAAGCACAATGTAATTGTGAATCTTCCATTAACAATCGTAAATGTGGTTATCCTTGTCTAAGACTACGAAATCAATCCTATTTAGTTCAGGATGAGCAATCAGATTGTTGTTCATATTTCTCTTGACTATTTTTTCTTGGTAGAAGGTATGTTTCAGATTGCACTCATTTTGTTCACAAATATCGATGCAAGCCTATAAACTGTGTTCTTACTTTAGCTTCGTTGAGACCAAATAGTCTTGGCAGCATGGATTAATGAAATATATTCTATCTTAGTTTCAAGAATAGTCTCGGCAGCATGTACAGTTTCAAAAACTGCTTCCATTGACAAGATCATTCTGACGTGGTTCTCTTTTGCAATATGTAAAAAAATGTTTTTCAGTAAGGGATGATAATGATACATTGGAGAATAATATAAAGCTGACTTAAGCCTACATAAAAATGCATGGTTCTGAGATTACTTTCTTTGAATTTGATCGCCATCTGACACCAATGTACTACCTCAAATTGCAATGTTTGATATTGAACTATTTTTGTACGTTGGTGGTGTCTCTGATGTAATAGAATGTTTGGTTAACCCTCTGCCATTTTGAACACATGTCTATTGTTTTACCTGATCTATATCCTACAATTTTGTGTTACTTGTGTACTTAGTCCACTAATAGCGCGCATGAAATGATTACCTATCTATGTACATATAAATAGCGCCAGATCCGAATCCTCTGATGTACTGCAGAGGATCACTATTTGAATAGTGATTTCAGTCTATGTAAACAGCACTCAACAGTAGCACTATAGCAATACTGTAGAAACAATGAAATATCTACTATAGCAAAAATACATTATAGTGAATTTACTGTTTTCATAGGTACTGTAGCGCTTGATCTAGGCCATTCATTTTAAATCGAACGGTGGAGAGAATGATCTAATGCATGTCACTGTGCTTCTCTGTATTAGCACATACTAATGCAGATGATCCGCTTCCCATAGCGCCTCCTTAGCTATGCATATATATCTACTCCATGGAACACCTAGTGTCTTGCTGTAGAGCGATGAAAATAGTGCCATTCTACCATCTGATGTGCTCCCATTCGCCATGACCGAAATATGTTCTATTTTGTAATGCCGAAACTTTGATGTTGTTTCATGGCCTAGGCCAGTCGTCCGGCCAACTAGGGCCAGGCTTTGAGCCCAACTTTGAAAAGATAGGTTCGAGCTCAGCCCAAAACCAAAATATGTTACTATTTTATGTGTGAATAAATATTGTGTTTGATGATTTACCTCACCCTCTTTTGAGATTCTGTTACAACGCATAGGCATCATACTAATCTAGTATTATGTAAAAGTATTTCCTAAACCTGATAGTTTGTGAAACTAGGGTCAACTTTACGTGGTTCAAAGTGAAATTTGCCCTTTTTATGCAGTGCAATATTGATTTATATTATTCAAATAAACCGTACAGAGCTATATCTAAAAAATATGATATTGCTAGGGGTGTATCACGCTAGGCTCAGGGATGTATTTGAAGACCAAGTCCACCTAACAATTTTTTGGCTTCAAGAGTAAGGCTAAGCAAGCCATGGGTCCAGTACTGGTAGAATATTTTCGCTAGGCAGCACATTATGGATAAGTCTAGTTTGTACAATGCACCTTTTGTGGCATTAGAATAATTGAGTTATAGAACATAAACAACCTCTTGCTTGGCTGGTGCAAATTAACAAAAAACATGCGATGAAGGATGTTAGCTCACTGATGCGGCATAGAGGCAAGTCTTACTAGGTATGTGCATATGATCTCTTATATTGCACATAGGACACATCCAACAGATACCTTGGTAACTTATATTTGTGCATCCACTGACTTTTGTCCATCCATTTGTCACCGGATTTTCAAGACATACATATTAGTGACTACTAATTTCGTTGAGAGAATGAGGAGAAAAAGGATGCACAAAAGGAAATATATCTGACCACACATGCGCATTTACTATATTACATCACAAATATATAGGGCGCATTCAATAGGCTTCTCTGTACCTGCGTGCTTTTTTCGCTGGTAAACCATACAACAAAATTGAATTGTTAGCCTAATTCAAATTCTACTTGAAATTGAATTGTGACCCCAATTCCAGAAACCCAATTCAATTCTAGAATCCAGACGGACATCATGTTTACCTTGGAACAGAATCATGTTGATATCATAAATTGAACATCGTCTTATTACACAACTGAATAATATTATGGTGCCTCTTACATGGAATAGGAAAAGTTTCCCCACAAAAAGAAAGATGTACTTACTCGGACACAAGAAACCAGCAGGGGCGGCGATGCTTGGGTGGAGAGAAGGCAGACGAGGGTGGTGTGCAGAAGATGTACCTACAGCGTGAACCTACGCTAGGTAGTGGACACTGGATCTTAGAGAGAGAGCGGTGATGAGACCAACAATTGCTAGATCTCAGGGCCAGCTCACAACACCTCCTGCTCTGGTGGCTGGTGAGTCTAGATCTGAGATCGGGACGTCCATCCCTCTGTTGAGCGGCAACCATGCAAAGGGTAGTGAAGGAGAGGATGTCCTCTGGGAGACGATGAGAGAGAGATGGGGGAGATAGGTGAAGAAAGGAGGTGAGGACTGAGGAGGATGGGAGAGATGGGGGGTGGGTTGTGCAAAATGGGTCGAGGTGGGAAAGGAAGTGAGAGATCATTCTGTTGGTATAAAGTCGAACGACCTAAATCAGACACTTCAGATATGACCTCTACACCACTTCATGGTATAAGAAGGTCTCCAAGTCACTTTTGGTCTAAGACAGGCAAGAGTGCGAGCTGGACCTGTTTTGGAATCCAATTCGGCTTTCGAAGTCAGCTTGACAACACCAGTTTAAATCATGCATAACTTTCACATACGAAGTCCGTTTGAGGTCCACAAGTACTTGATGGAAAGTTTATCTCGTCCTCTTTACAACGGATCTAGCCTCACCTCCAAATTCCTTCTGTACGCACTGCAATCATCAAAATAAGGTGTTACATCACCTGTTTGGGCCAAATTGGGCCTTGTAATGCTTGGGCCCAAGGGAAGGCGCCACCCTAGGTGGCTTATACCGTTCATGAGGCACTATTCACATGTGAACAGTGCTGTGAACAGTACCAACCCATATTTGCTTAGCTATATGCGGCTCCCCCTCCCCTATTTAAGGAGGCTGCACCCCTCTATTTTTCTTGGATTTCGTTTATGTTTAGTTTGCCTTTGTTGCAACTTATATTTTCTACGTGTGTCAACTAGACCACCCAGTCATGATCCTTATTCGGAATCCCAACTTAAATCAAATATTTCAATCCTATTTGCAAATACATCAGATTGTGTTTTATCTCATTCTTGCGTGCTTCTTCGGTGTATGCAGGAATTGATCTTCGTGATCAGATCATCCGGATATTCGTGCACGGTTGATAATGACTTGTCGAGCAGTTCAGCGATTGCATGGTTTCGGGCCTTGCGAGTTCGTAGCTAGGATCATGAGAGTTGAGCGACTACTACCGAATTTATCTTCTCATCGAAAGATCGGGCCAAATCAGGACCTCCATAGTTCATCACTCTCCCCTTGGTACACCATCCTCTCTCTCCCCCTCTCAGGATAGGAGGGCTGCTAGTAATCAGTGGCGGTCGTAATGTGGTGAGACGGGAAGAGGATGGGGAGATAGATGATGGAGAGGAGGTTTTTTTGAAAAAAAATGGGTGGGGTGAGAGGGGAAGTGGGGATCTGGACTTTAGCATGTCCCAGAATGGAATTTTCACCTGATTTGTAAATGCCCTCCTTATTTAACGGCCCATAATCAACCGCGTAGCCTAGCCGTAAGCAACAATCCCCTCGTCCAACGGCAGATTCCATAGGCCCTTCGAAAACCACATTGGATAACCTCGTAAGCAACCAAGCATCCACAATAATTTGTTTCTTAACTTGTTACTAAGAGGAGAAAGCGTACTCAATCTAATAAAAAGAAACAAGTCTTCCAATAGATTATTTCTTGAGCTTGTGTCTAAGACTTTAATTGATACATGTGTGTATGATTCTTGATGATCAATAATAAAGTACAACTTTATGGCCTACATGTTTTGGCTCATTTATCATATCAATAATGAAGTCGGGCTATACAAGTGATCTAGTGGATATTTTGCTTGGAGACAGTGGGACCCACAAAACGCGTTTTTAAGTAACAAGTCTCCAATAGAGTATTTGGTTGTTTCTTGTGTCTTGGTATTAACAATTTGCTGATTTCTTCATCTAGAAACAACCTCACCTTCTCTCCTCCACATCATCTAAATGCTGATGTGGCAACTCCTTAGTAACAAGTAACGTGTGAAGTGTTGTAGATGCTCTAAGAGTATTGACGAGGATATAACAATCCTCATTTAATTATTTATCCATAATTCATATTATGAGGTAATAATGGCATCACATAACTCCTGAGTATACCCCTTAAATATTAATAAGGGAGAAGCTGGAGGTCATAAGTTCTTCTACGACCACCCTGTAGTCGTGGGTCTTCCTACGACTACCCCATAGTCGTAAGTCCTTATACAACTATCTCTTGATCCTAAGCTCTACTACGATCAGTATGCAGTCGTAAGTTTTCCTATGACCATCCCCTGGTCGTAAGACCTTCTACGACCAGGCCCTAGTTGACAAGGCTCACAGGCATGTGGGCCTAGTCGATAAAGGAATCTTCCGCACCGTATTCAAAATACGGGCAGTAAACTACGCCATTATTTCCTAAGATAATGGCACGATCTTAACTCCCTTTTATGATGATAATTGCCTGGCGACGTGGGAACGTTTTAACTCCTGCAGTAACCTCCAGTAATGGCGCCACGATCTGGATGATTAAGTGACCTTTTATTAGAGGTCCAACGGTGTACATTCTGGAGACGGTATAAAAGGCAAGGATCATCAGAGCAAGGGGGAGGACCCAAATTCTGAGAAGGACAATACTCTAGTTTTCTGGCTTGATCTTGTAATCCAGTATACTCAATACATACACACAGGAATAGGGTTATTATTCTCCCAGGAGAAGGCCCGAACCTGTATAAAATTCATGTGTCTCCATCTCTGCGTGATTTTGAGCCTAGAGGAACCCTCGAATCAAACAATCTTTACGTAAGTTCGGCTCTAAAACACCGACAGTTGGCGCCGTCCGTGGGGATCTTCGAGTCATCAGTTTTTCCCTCCATCCTTCCAATTCTTATGCTCTCATGGCAGGAGAGTGGAACGAGGAGAACTGGTTCGACTTGGCCGATTATGCAGACATTGACATGGATGTCAGTTTCAACTACGAGCCAAGTGATGCATCCTCCGATGGTGATGTCGCCCCTGGAGATCTTTCTCCAGGAGATTTTACCACCGATGGAGTTGAGGAGGGATCCATATCCCTCACAACTATACGTCCAGACGGGGAACCAGCTTCCTTAGAGGGCAAGGGTCAATCCGACCTCAATGAGGACTATCCCAAGGTAGACTCAGGGCATGGCGAGGGTTCTCTCTCCAAATGTCCAAGTCCACCTAAGATAGTCCGACCTGGCGCGACAACTCTTGGAAGCCGTAATTCCAGATCTTCATCAGCATCTGGTGATTCTTTCTCTCCGGCTAACCCAGCCAAGGATGCGATCGAACATGCTCTTCCTGTGTGTCCGACTATCCTAACGCAGGATTCACTTGCCAACGGAGACGGTTATAACCCGAAATTCCCCTTCCTGGAGAGGTTTGCTCCAAGTCGCCAGATGGTGTCATTCGACGACTCCTCAAGTGAGGAGGCCTCTAGCGCAAGTGGAGATCATCAACGGGAGGTCTTCGTCCTGTCCTCAAGTAGCAATAACTCTCCTGGAAACAGGGCTGAGGATGCTCCCCGAAGATCACACCCTAGACCGCTCGTGGCGATGACGAGGACGCCTCCAACGACGAACAGAGTCAACACTCTGATGAATGCGCGGGGAAATTTTTGAGATCATCACACTCCGTTAAAGCAAGGTCAAAGGTCTAGTATGGATGATTCTGAAACAGTCCGACGGAAACGAGTCGCAACTCAGAGAAAATTGCATGGGTGCGCTCAATACCAGTTAGAGGAAGCTCAGGAACTTCAGCACATCAACGACCTACTCGAGAACCCCTCTCGAGAACTTGCCCGAGCGTCTGGCTACGACCTCTTCGTCGAAGAGATCGCACAAAGGCTCCGGAATACGATGAGCAAGCTCGAACGACCCCGCTGACATCATTCTGGAAGTCATGGCAGTACGACTCCATCAACTTCCAGTCGTTCGAATAATTCACCGCATGGAGATAGCCGCAAGGTACATCGCTCCCCAATCCGGAAAAGAGTTCCTCGAACGTCTGAAGAACATAAAGCTCCTAGGAGAGGTGATCATTCACCGCTCGGACCCAAAGGTCTGCAATAGCAGACAAGATACGAGGAGTATTACCCTCGTAGGATCGAGACTTACCATAAGTTAGATTCACCAATGGCTGGGTATTGTCGAGTACGATCACCTGGCGACGTCAACCCCTCTTTTATGCAAAGGAGGTGTTACAACATAATTACCGGATGTCGGGCATTCTCGCCTGACCTCCGAGCAGTTCATTGGCCGCCGCAGTTTCGATCAGGGAATATGGAGAAATTTGATGGGTCTCAAAATCCCATTGAATTCCTTCAAATCTATACAACCGCTGTTCAAGCAGCAGCAGGAGGAGAGCGTGTCATGGCGAATTACCTTCCAACTGTGCTAGAAGGATCTGCTCGATCATGGTTATTAAACCAACCAGTCGAGTCGATCTACTCGTGGCAACATCTCTACGATCTATTGCTGGCCAATTTCCAGGGCACCTACCATCACCCTGGAAAGGAAGACGACCTACATCGGATGCGACAAAACGACGACGAAACACTACGTCAATTCATCAGGCGTTTCAGTTAGGTTCGCAATTCGATTCCTAAAGTTTCTGACTCGTCTATTATTAGAGCCTTCAAGCAGGGAGTCCGCAGCAGAAGGATCACGGAGGACATTGCTTTAAACCCTCCCGCTACTGTAGCAGAACTCTTCGAGATGGTTAATCGGTACGCTACTACTGATGAAGTAGTCGAGTGGACCAAAATCATTGATCGAGATGTCCAGCACCCTCAGGAGACGGGTGAAGGTAACAAAAGGAGGGATAAAAAGACCAAGAAATCCAAGAACAAGGCAAAGGGCCAAAAGCCTCAAGCCAATGCTTCTAAGGAGGTCTTGGCCGTAAGTGATAAGGAGGCACGAACTACTAAACAATACCCCGATCGAGGCAAAGGTAAGCGCCTCGAATGGAAGAACGACAAGTCTAGGTGGTGCCCTTTCCATAAAAAGGAAGGACATGACCTCCGCAATTGCCGAGTTTTCCAACAAAAACTCAAAGACTACTACAATGGCAAAGGGCCACTCCCTGCCCTCGAAGAAGTAGGGCAAGCCAGTGGTCGTACGCAGTCGACGACAACGAGGACATACCGTTTCAGGATCCCGAACACACCATCGAGCACATCTTTGGGGGATCATCGGTGTCGACGATCGAATCGCCGATCTTATGAAAATAAAAGGAGGAAAATGACGTAGAGTATCCTGGAAGAGAATGGGGGCTGCTCTTTATTTATATGAACTGGGTTTACAAGACTTGACTAGGGACTATCTCCAATTACACTAAATGTATTGAATACTACTGCTTCGGCTTCTGTGTTGCCTTCTGTTGTTCGTTGTTGTGTGTCTCCTTCCTCCTCGTCTTCTACGCTTCACCATTAAATAACTCCCGAAGGGACGGCAGTTACTCCTGGGAAAGACGTCCTTGATGAAACGTTACAACTGGTCGGCGGTTTAAGGTAGTTAACAACGTGCTAACTGCCTTGCGGTTAAGTATTTGTGAGACATTTAACCGCAAGGTGGTTTATCGTCAGAGTCTTGTATGTCATCGTAAGTTATGGAACGTTTATCACGTTTTCCATTCATCATACTGGTTAATGGTACTGCTCATAGCATTTCGAAGCGACCACTGGTGAACCTAGTCCCACCAGGTACCCATCGTAACCTCTGGAATCCTTACGACCAAAGAGGTCGTTAGCCTTAGGGGTTACGACCATGAAGACGTATGGTCTTTTTATGTATTTAAATTAATACATAGAGGTTTTAATCCTCGTCAGCTAGCCCCCGAACTTTAAATGAACAGGTCATGTGAACGCCTTCTCCCGATGAATTCATATCGGGCAGACCACCATTTAATGTCTTGACATCTGAGGTGGTTTTGTGTTCATTTTAAAGTTGAGAACTTGCCTTGGGAACCGAAGAGTTTCTCTGTCCGTTTGGGCGAAAAAGAAGCTTTTTGCCGTTCAGACTTTTATGGATAACCTCCGATCGTAATTCGAAAGACCCGAGGCTATAAAATCCCCATCGCTAGACCTTTTGGATTCTTTATGCTTCCATATCCCCTTTCTTGATCTCTTTTATCCGCATAAAAATCTTCGTCCTTCCTTTCTTGTTCTTCCGACCACAAAAATCTCCTGCGAAGTTCTCGCTTCATCCTCAAGGATTTTCATCATGTTGGAGCAAATCACAAAGTGGTTGCCGCCGGAGTTGAGCAAGAAAAATCTTGAAGCTTTGGAGAAGATCGATGCTTCCCGACAAGAATTTGATCGATGGAGATCGGCATTTGGAGAGCATTTCCCAAGTCGCAAGATGAGAAAATTCTGCTTTCCTCGCCTACATCGAATGTGAAATTTGAGATTGCCGACACAAATTCCTTCTCTCGTGTTCTTGAATTCTATGGAGTGGCATTAGTGAATTTGGCCCCAATTCCATCGCCAACATCAAGATCTTCACATATTTGTGTGAAGCATACCGGATTGCCTCCAAGTTTGAGGCTCTTCAGGTATTTTTACCGAATGGTGATGGGAGAACCACGAAGACTCCCGGGGAATGTACATTGCGCCTTCACGACGGAAAGGCCGATGAGTACATTCATATGTACTCAAAATCCTCATGGTCGTCATGGAAGAAGAACTGGTTCTATATGACGGTTACGAGGGACGATGGCCTCTATTTCGCCGGGATGAGAGCAACGGAAAATCCCAAATGGAGAAAAACCGTGGAGAAGACAGGAGCGGTCGGGCGATGGGTGGATGCCATCTACGACCTACGAGTCAAGGGCTTGACCTCTTGGCATGTGGTGAGAGATTTCACTAAGCGCCAAATTAGCCCATTAAAGCTTCGGACTCACTCCCTGATCTGGTCCATTGGTCGTGATGAAGCTATCTCAGGAGGTGGTAAGTCTTTGAGATAACTCCGACCAGTATTTTCATTTGATTAATGTATTACCTTAAAACATGTTCATGTCTTATTTTCTCTTCTTTGAAGCTCTTTCCCTAAGGAAGTTAGAGAAAGGATTAGCCGATCTGTGCAGGGGAGCCTGGAGAAAAGGCTGGATTTCCTGAGATCTTGGCCATAGCCTCTGCTGAAGAGAGAACAACAAGGCTTAAGGTAAAAAAAAAATTATCATGTATACATATATATTCTCCGATCAGGTTTTTGATCATGCTCTATTTTTATAGCTAGTCGGGTTGCGAATTACACATACTGGTGAGGCTAAAGATCCCACCGTTGTTCCAACCGACTTGTGCCCAGATGCACTGGAAGAGGATGAATCTCCCGAGGTAACAGAACATTTCAAAAGAAATATATATATAGTTTAGATAAAAGATTTCATCAACTAACCAAATTCATTTGTTGGTTTAGGTGGAGAAGGCTGAAGGCCACCAGCATGCGACTACGGAGGTTGCCAACCCCGGCATCGGTTGTTGATTTAACGGACGCTTGTTGTTTGAAACAAGCGGTATGGAGGTCGATGAAACCACTCCGTCCGACCAGATCATCAAGGACGAATTTTGACGAGCCGATCGAGAATATCGCATCCGATATTCTCGCTGATAATGCAACAGATTCGGCTAATCTGCCGGATCGTAACCAGCAAGGCTAGAAGAAAAGAAAAGGAAGGAGACGGTGACAGATTTTACTCTTCCGCTTCAAAGTCAAATCCTGAAATTAACTAGGTACGCCAAATGAAAGTGGTCGATAAGCGCATACCTTTAATAACTTCTTGATGATTTGATGCCTCTCTCTTTTTTAACTTCCTTATTTGCTTGGCATAGGTCCTTCGTGCTCCTGGCGCTTCCACTGATTCCTTCTAAGGACCCAATACCAAGAGGTCCATGAGCGCACCACTTCCCGTGATAAAGTTCCCGAGGAAAGAGTGGTCTGAGAAGCCCCCGAGCAGCGGCCAAGGCCAACAGCTTGAGTTGGAACCATTGGTGGTTATAACTCCTTCATGGAGGTAGATGCCCCTAAAGGCCCTCAACGAGTTCCACCATTATTGGTAATTCTCCTCAACCCGACAAGTTCCTTTTCGCCCCGATTCATCGAGGATAAGGAGCTTGACGAGGCATGGGGAAAGATATCGACCATCAAATCAAAATGCATCCCGATTCCATTTTTGGTGGATACAATGATTTGGCAATCCGTAAGTATCTACGACCAGTTTCATAATCTCTCCTAAAAAGTCTTTTAAAGAGAATTTTTAAAGAGGAAAATGCTATTTGAACAAAGATATGGTCAAGAACTTTGTTTGTGGTCGGAGAACCCACCCAATGGATTAAAGACTTGGAGCGTAAACACTCAATTAGAAAGTAAGAACTTTCCCCTTAGCGTTTTTCTTTCTTCAATGCTTCGCCCTTTGCTAATTATTCTCCCTTATCATATTTGATAGATTTGGAAAAAATAAAAGAAGAGATCCTGGCTGAGAAAGCCAAGATGGCTCTACTTGAAGAAGAAATCAAAGCTAAGGACTGGTCGATCGCCGAGGCTACGACCAGCAAGGAAGACCTTAACAAGAAAATTGAAGGTAATAGGTCGTAAACTTGACTTATTATTTTTCTCCAATTATTTTCTTGCTTATCACCTGTTTTACTTTTGCAGAGCAAAAACAAGTTTTGGACAGAGTAGAGAAAACTCTGAAATTTGAGCAAGACAAGGAGGCGCCTCATTCAAAGTTTAGATGAAAAGACTATATTTTTGAACAAGATGATCTTTGACATGGGATCGAGGATCAAGCCCGCCTACCTTAAGAGATCCAAAGAGAAAATGAACTATTTTGGTCAACTTCTAGAGGATCTTAACAATCGCTCAAGGCTACTCGGAAGAACTATGCCTGAGCCATGAAAACAAAGCGCTAATGGAGTTAGTTTTGCTTTGGCATAACCGAAAGCTTCCGACCCTCTATTGATTTCCAAGTTGTTGAAGATGACTTCAACCGCCTACCGAGGAGGCAACCAAGTTCATGGAAGAACTCAAGCCACTTGGAGATAAAGTAGTAGAGAAATGGAGGTCGGATCCCCATCAAGCAAAGAATTAGTCTGGGAATATTTCTAGAGTAGACTCGCAAAAAAGTGTAAGAATATCGAATATGTGTAAACTTACCTTTTATGTCATTTAACAATGCCGTTGTTTTATCCTGCTTGACTATTTTTAAATTCTCACACACCTCCTAGTTCTCGAACGCTTTATAGTAGAAGAACTTTACTATACAAGCGGTAGCCAAGAAAGAGAATAATAAAAAGTCGAAACCATAATTTTGAAGGTATGTGCCGATATGAAGTCAAAACCGATCGTACTAATACTAGGAAATCATTGTGGTCGAACCAACTTATGACTTCGCTTAGTTATAGATCCTTGTTTGCCATGATCGAAATACCAATCAAAAAGTTATATATGGTTGATAAGAGACCTTGTTTTGTGACATAAGGAGAAATGCAAAATGAATGCAAAGAAATTATAAGTGAACTTTGTTTATATCTATTATCCTAAAGTCCAGTCGGAAGGAATGCTTTAGATCTGAATTCACATATCATATTTCGCGAAACGTGTTCGAACTCTCTATCCGACTGGTAGCGAGGATCGTAAGAAAAGGACCGTCGCTAGGAAGCTCCTTCCAGTGGGCAAGACCACATGCGAAAAAGGAGAGACTTCGACTAGGAGGCTTTCCGTGTCCCGACCAGTAGCCAGACAAGAGCATAGAAAAATCTTGAAATAATGAGATATAACCTTCATAATCTTAGGCATTTCGTTCAGTATGGAAAGTTATTTGTACGATGCTCGATTACTCATATATTTCATTAAGAAAAGAATGTTGTCGCTGCGGGTAAAATGCTCACGACTAGGACAAAATGGCGATGACTTAGAAGTCGTTGCTAGAGAGTAATAGAGATCCTTAGAAAGGATATCGGAGAGAAAATTGTCTTCTCCAACCAGTTTAATTTAACAACCATGAACGACCAGCCTATAGGTATATATATATAAGCAATGTTACTTATTATTATTATTATTATTATTATAGAGAGCATAAATGATTTTATTGAAATTGAAAGAAATGAAAGAAAGTAAACAATAATTAAACATAGAACTTACGCAATTGATCAATGTTCCAAGAATTTGACAAAATTTGCCCATCGACATAGCCAACAGATTTTAACCCGGTCTGTAACTTCGACCACGTGTAAGGACCTTCCCACTTGGGGAAAGTTTATTGCGATTTGCCCGGCTCAATTTTTCTCGAGAACTAAATCACCTCAAGAAGGTCAGCGAGGTTGCACCTTCGACTATGGTACCTTTGCATGGCTTGTTGGTAGACCGCTAATCGCATAAGGGCTTGATTTCGCTGTTCTTCAGGAAATTGACGCTCGCCGAGTCTTCGCTCATTCTAATCGTTTTCGTTAAAGCGATCAATTCGAAAGCAGAGCCAATTTTGAGTTCGGAGGAAGCATGGCTTCACCAGTAAACCAAAAAGAATGGTGTTTCACCGGCCGCACGATCGGTCGTGGTTCGAACGCCCATAATACTGACGGAGTTCTTGAACCCAAGCTCCCGACCGCTTGATTAATCGGTCAATACTCGCTTGATCCCTTGCATAATGATACCATTGGCTCGCTCAATCGCTCCGCTGTTTCTGCGGATGAGCGACAGAAGCAAAATGAACTTTTACACCAAGTTCATCGCAGAATTCTTGAAATTGACTGCTAGTGAACTGGGCGCCATTATCTGTGATTATACGACTAGGTACACCAAATCGTGTGATCACATTTTTCATTAGGAATCTCTTAGCGGCCTCAGTTGTTATTTTAACAACCGGCTCGGCCTCGATCCATTTTGTAAACGTGTCAATCATGACGAAAAGGAATTCGGCCCCGGTGCTCTTGGGAAAGGTCCGTAATGTCCAAATTCCCGTGTTGCAAAAGGCCAAGAAAGAGGAATCGTTTGTAAGGCTTGTGCCGGCTGATGTACTTGTCTGCTATGATATTGACAATGTACGCACTTCGTCACAAGTTCTTTTGCATCATGAAGGGCAATTGGCCAAGAGTATCCTTGCTCAAGGCTTTACCGACCGTAGTTCAGAGGAATGATGTGCTCCATGCATTCTTCATGGATTTCGGTTAGCAACTTAATGCCATCCGCTTGAGATATGAATCTCATCAACACTCCATGAGATCCTCATTTGTACAAGGTACGCTCGATTAGAGTGTATGATTTGGCTTTTCGTATATACGATCGCCTCTACATCATCTTCGGAATTATGTCATGTCAAGATAATTGTAGATCGATGTCATCCAATCTCTACCTTGATCGTGATAGCGCCAACCGTCAACGACATGTGGAGCATCCATGTTCTTTTGATCGGTTTGTTCGACCAGAAGAATCATGTATGTTCTCGGAAGGCTCGACTACCGAGGGTGAATCGAGTTGCTCGAGAAAAACTCAAGCGGACGGTTGACCTCGTGGAGGCCATCCGCGCTAACCGGTTCCGCGTAAAGTTTTCCTTTTAGGAATATGTTGATCCGAAAACCAAGAAGTGCTTTTCGAAGTTTTCGTATTCCGCCAGATAAGATGACATCTTGGTACTTGAGCATTGATACTTTTCCCTACTTGATTCGCTACCGTTGAGAATCGCCTTTCACTAGTAATCATGCGAATCCCGAGCTTAACGAGCCGTCAAGTCCCGCCAAGAACCTTCATATTCTGCCATATTATTTGTGGTAGGAAAATTTAACTAGATGGCATACTTGATGTGTTCGCTAGTAGGGGATATCAGGATCACTCCAATTCCAACCCTTTTAACATCAAAGAACCGTCAAAGTACATTGTCCACTCCTCGTGGTGTTCATACACGTGCCCTTGGGTGGGTTCGTGGTTTGTCCATTCGCAATGAATTCGCCATCGCTCGACTTTATCGCTGTTCGTGAAATGAAATGGAGGTCTAACGCCTTAGTTCAACTGCCCATTTTGCTATTCGTCCTGATGATTCCCTGTTCCCAAGGACTTGACCAAGCGGATATCCCGTCGGTACGACCACTTTGTGGGCCCGAAAGTAATGCCTTAGCTTCCTTGAAGACATAAGGAGACCATAGAGCAACTTTTGTACCTATGGGTATCTTTCCTTTGGTCCATGTAAGACCTCGCTTACGTAATAAACTGGTCGTTGGATGTTATCCCTTTCCACGACCAATACACCGCTCACTGTTTGTGGAGTTGCCGCCACGCACATTAACAAGAGTTTCTCCGGCCCTGAGAGACTAAAACCGGGTACTTGTAAGGTACTTTTAAGTTCTTCAAAGGCATCGCTTGCCTCTTTAGTCCATTCAAAACTCCCATGTTTCCAGAGGAGTTTAAAGAAAGGTAACCCTTTTCTCCTAACCTTGCTATGAAACGACTTAGCGCCATACACCTGCTAGTTAGTTTGGACTTCCTTCTTTGTGGTCGGAGGTCGATCCGTCGATGGTCGCTATCTTTATCGGATTCGCTTCGATACCTCTAGCCGAGACTAGAAAACCAAGCAATTTTCCAAACAGAAACTCCTAACACACACTTTTCCTGGATTCAACTTGAGGTTATGCCTTCTCAAAGTTGTTTGAAAGTTTCTTGTAAGTCGAGATATGGTTGTTAGCGCAGGTGGTCTTTACGACCAGCATCATCAACGTAAGCTTCTAAATTCGACCTATTTATGGGCTAAAGGTTTTTGCATCAACCTTTGAAAAGTTGCACCAATTTTTGAGACCAAATGGCATCTTAACATAACAAGAAGTGCCATATGGAGTGATGAAGGAAGTTTTCTTCATCCTCTTTACACATACTAACTGGTGGTACCACTCAATACGCATCTAAAAACTTAGTAATTCGCACCTGCAGGTAGAATCTACCACTTGATCAATGCGTGGAAGGGGAAAATCGCCCTTCGAACAAGCTTTATTAAGATCTCAAAGTCGATACACATTCGCCATTTCCCATTATTCTTCCTAACCATTATAGGTTGGCGAGCCACCGAGGGTGGTTGACTTCACGAATGAAACCAAATTTTGAGAAACTTGTCAATCTCGATCGATTGCCTCCTTCCGATCAGTGCAAAACGCCGCAGCCTTCGCTTGATCGGTTTTTATCGGCCGAGAGCTAGCCTCGGCTCGATCACCTCGGGGACTCGGCATATCGGACGCCAGTTTAATACGCCCCGATTTGCTCGGAGGAAGGAGACGAGCGACTCTTCCTATTTAGGATCGAGCCTTGCCTCACCGTAACCTTGCGGCAGGTGGGGCCAGATCTTCGTCCGTAACGACTTGGCGCTGTCCGGAGAAGTGCCTTTGTCGAGGATACCTCTTTTGTCCGGTCGGAGGGTTTTGGTGTCATCTTCGGTCTTGTGTGCTTGGCTCGCATGGCGATGAATTAGCCTCTCGGTTGGGAGTTCATCGACCGTTCTAAGGATTTTCGATCACATGCATAAGCCATTTTACGATCACCCTAATAGTGATGACTCCTTTCGCCCCCAGATTTTCAAACTTTGATAACCGTAATGCGTGGCTATCAAGAATTTTGCTAACGCCGGTCGACCAAGAATCCTCGTTGTATCGCGGATTCAAAGTTTACCACATCAAACGAAATTTTTCCGCTCGAAAGTTATCGAGCCTTCCAAACGTAACCGTAAGGAAACTTGTCCTATCGGTTTAGCGGTGGAGCCCGAACTATGCCATGAAAAGCATATTTCACCGGTTTCACCTTTGACATGGGGACCGTGATTTCTTCTAAAGCTCTAAAATAATATATTCAAAGAACTACCTCCATCTACCAAGACTCGATTAACCCTACAATTATTAATGGTTGGTTCGACAACAAGATGGAACCTACCTGGTCGAGTCGAAGGAATGGGGCAATCGTTTGCTGAAGGAAATTGCAATGTCCGACCACTTCGATTGCTTGATAGTGTTCGGAGATTCGACGAGGTTGACCTCCGCCCACGGCTTTCAGATGACGTTTGATTCGTATGAAGAAGATCCTCCAAAAATCATGTTGATCAGTATGTTGGGGATCCTGTACTCCATCTCTTCGCCGCCATCCTTATCCTTTTGGAGCTCGCTTCCCGGTTCTAGTATTATGAAATGGTCCTTCACCGCATAATAATCTTCCAGCTTTTTTGCCAAACTCAACAAAGGTAGATCATGCCTCGTCACGTGAAGTGGACACCACTTCTTCTTTTTCTCGAATCCTTCTGTCGGAGCTTCGCCTTGCCCCGACCGGTAGTCCTTTTTGCCCTTCATGAATTTATCAGAATGGCTAGAACCTCCTTGTCGCTCTGATCCGCGGTTCTTCTTCTTCTTGAGAGACTTCTTGTTCTTTTTCTCTGGTTTGTCCAGCCGAGCCGAGGAATCTTGTCTTTCCAATCAATGGCTTCAAGACCAATCGATTGCTTCGCTTAGCGATGGCATACTTGTCGGCCATATCAAAAAGCTCAACGGTTGTTCTTAGGGGTTCATTGTTATGTCCTCCGTAATCGTCGATTCCTCGCACTGCTTTTGAAGGCTCGAATAATAGTGGATTCTGCGACCTCGAATAGAATTGCGAACTCGCTAAACCTCTTGATGTATTGACGAGAGTCTCATCGAGCCTCGCGGATTCGGTGGAGATCATCCTCCTTTCTGTATGCATCGACGCACTCGAAATTTGCAATCGAAGGTCACAGAGTTGTTCTCAAGTATAGATCGTTCAACCGCTGGTTCAACAACCACAACCAAGGCGCACCTTCGAGCACGGTGGGTAGATAGTTGGCCATCACATTTTCATCGCCTCCAGCAGCTCGATGGCGGTGGTATAGATTTGGAGAAATTCCAACGGATTTTGAGTTCCATTAAACTTGTCCAAATTGGCTTGGCCGGAACCGGTTAGGCTAACGCACGCCTTGGAGCCCCGCAGAGAGGCCCGACAACCTGTGATTGATTCATGACACCTTCTCTCGAAGGTGCCGGATTAATCGGCCGGAGACCGGTTCCTAAGATTGGAACGCTGAACTCCGGTGCCGATCCTGGCGTGGACATTGGTATGATGTCTCCGATCGCCACTTGATTCAGACGATGTCAAGATCGTCAGACCAAGCGATGGTTCTTCTCGACGTGATGGGGAGTGGTTTCATGAAATAACCTTCTCCCTCATGACTCCTTGGTCGGAATCGCCGAGGAGGCCTTGGTATCGATCGCTCTCGAGTATGACCATGTTGTCCCTCGCTGAGGAGGAACGGTGAGATGAAGTCATAGTTTGACTCCTCAAACCCTTTGTTCCCGATATGCTTCAAAGCCTGCATGGTCTCTGTTGGAGAATTTCGATACTTGACCTACAAGTCGTATAAAACCCGAGTTCCCGCTAAAGTAGGATCGTAATTATTTAATATATCTTGAACACGCCGCAAGTTTTGTATATTCATCGAAAGTCTCGGGCTGTTCAGATCGGTCGTAGGTGTACGCAGACCTAAACCCTTCCCCGACCTCGATTTGATCCGCCTATCAACTATTCTAGTCGGGCGTGCGAAAGAATTAGTTGATGGACGCCGATCGATTCCGTGGCCTCCGGAAGTTGGTGCCTGACGGCTCGGATCATCTCTAACAACACGTGATGGCGTGGCAGAGAGTGTAGGACCGTGCAGGTCATCTTGATTTTCATCTCCGATCGCATTGACTTCGTGCCTCCAGCATCGATCTTCTGATGAGCTTCCATCGTAACTAATGGAGAGCTTATCAGTGCTTCTGCCAGAAGTTTCCACGACGAAGAGCGGTCGGAGATGAGCACCTCCTGAGGTCTCTCAACTCGATTCGGCGCGATCACGATCGTATGTCGAAGCGTGATTATCCCCACGTGGTCTATGACCAGTGGAGGCTTCATCGACACCGTTACCAGATGTCGGTTGACTCGAATTGCCGTGGTCGAGGAGAGTATCTTTCACCATGATTTCATCGAGGGTATAGAGATTTTCGAGTGAAGGTGCTGAAATTTCTTCACCGCTTTTGCCACGGAAGGCTCGCTTGAAGAGATCCCCGACATTCCGAGCTGATCGGAATGGCTGGTTCTTCGACAGCCACCGTAACGGTGGCGATCCTCGCCCATCCAATGATCTCGCTATCGTCGGCGATGTGCAAGCCTACGGAGGAGGAAGATGAGGATGATCTGCCATTTTCCTCCATGGCACGAATGCATCCTTCCATGTCGAGGTTGTCATAGTCCGCCAAGTCGAACCAATTCTCCTCATCCCACACTCCGGGCATATTTGCATTAACGATTGCCGGAACTTGGGTGAGAATTTGTGTGAGCGAAAAGTTTTTTCAAGAAACTTACGCCTTCTTCCCCACTGACGGCAAGTTAATTGTCGACGATCGAATCACGATCTTATGAAAATAAAAGGAGGAAAATGACGAGAGTATCCCGAAGAGAATGGGGGCTTTTATTTATATGAACCGGGTTCACAAGACTTGACTAGGACTATCTCCAATTACAATCAATGTATTGAATACTACCGCTTCGCTTGCGGTTGCCTTCGTTGTTCGCCATTGTGTGTCTCCTTCCTCCTCGCTTTCAAGGCTTCACCATTAAATAACTCCCGAAGGGACGGCAAGCATTCTCCGGAAAGACGCCCTTGATGAAACGCTACAACCGGTCGGCGGTCTAAGGTAGTTAACAACGTATAATCGCCTTCTTGCTTAAGTATTTGTGAGACATTTAACCGCAAGGTGGTTTATCGTTAGAGTCTTGTATGTCATCGTAGTTATGGAACGCTTAGCACGCTTTTCCATTCATCATACTAGTTAATGGTACCGCTCATAGCATTTCGAAGTACCACCGGCTCGAACCTAGTCCCACCAGTGGTACCCATCGTAACCTCTCGAATCCTCACGACCAAAGGAGGTCGTTAGCCTTAGGGTTACGCACCATGAAGATGTATGGTCTTTTATGTATTTAAATTAATACATAGAGGTTTTAATCCTCGCCAATCGACGACGAGTCAAGGCGACGCATTAAGGTCATTTAACGTGAGGTAAACTCCATTGACTCCTCTTGTCAATAAAGTATCAAGTGGCTCAAGTCACCATCTCTTTTGAGAAGGGTGATCGCCGATCCTTCGATCCGACCAGGTCGTTATCGATCGTGGTCGAACTCCACCATCAACAACCGGGCGAGTGAATCGAGTGTTGATTGATGGTGGTAGTTCATTAAATATTTTGTTGATGAACACCCGACGAGATGCAAGTACCTGTGATCAAGGTAAGGCCGTGAAGATATTCATTTCATGGTATTATACCGATCTTGGGCCAAACCTATTGGTCAAGTTTCCCTTCCTATTATATTTGCTTCACCAAGTAATTTCAGGACAAAGAAGATCTCCTTCGATGTGGTCGATTTCGACATTTCAAGATATAACGCCATACTCTGGACGACTAGCTTTGGCAAAATTCTTAATGGCAACTCATTATGGGTATCAATATCTTAAGATGCCAGGTCCCAAAGGAGTAATCACAATTCATTGTGATAAGAAGATGGCGCACACGCAGGACCGCCGATCCTCGAGATGATAGGTCGATACCAAATGAAGAAAAGGGCGCCTTCACCAAGTGCTCGAGGCCTAAAGTCACTACAAGCCGAACGATTGTCAAAGAGGTTCCTCGATCGAGGAACCTTCAAGACTGCTCGCATCGTGGATACTTCCAACCTCATCACTTTCCTCCGAGCAAACGCAGATGTCTTCGCGGCAAGCATCCGACATGCCCGAGTCCCTAGGGAAGTGATTGAGCATTAAGCTAGCTTTACTACCGACAAAGTACCAGAAACAAAAATTATGGAGATTTGCCTCGATCGATTTAGACGCTATAAGGTTAGAATTGGACAAGCTACTTAAAACAGATTTTATAAGAGAAATCGACCACCCGTAGTGGTTGGCCAACCTCAGAATGGTTAGGAAGTCTAACTAGTGGCGAATGTGCTGACTTCACCGATCTTAATAAAGCTTGTCCAAAAGATGATTTCCTTTACCTCGTGACGATCGCTTGGTTGACTCTCATCCGCTGGTTGCTAAACATTAAGTTTTTAGATGCATATTCGCTACCATCGATTAATATGTGTCTAGAAGATGAAGAAAAGACCACATTTATTACTCCATTTGGTATATTTTGCTATGTCAAAATGCTATTTGGTCTAAAAAATATTGTCACTTCTTTTCAACGTTTGATGCAATCGACTTTTTCACCTCAGCTAGGCCGAAATTTGAAAGCCTGTGTTGACGATCTAGTCGTAAAAAGCATCAAATAGCTTGATCATGTTTCAGACTTGTAGGAGATGTTCGACAACCTCAGAAAGCACCGCTTGAAACTCAATCCTGAGAAGTGTGTGTTTGGAGTCTCTTCGGGAAAGTTGCTTGGATTCCTGGTCTCTGTATGAGGGATCGAAGCAAATCCCGAAAAGATAAAAGCCATTGTCCAAATGCGCTCTCCAACCACGAAGAAATAAGTCCAAAAACTCACAGGGTGTATGGCGGCTTTAAGTCGTTTTATAGCACGACTGGGAGAAAAAGGACTACCTTTCTTCAAACATCTAAGGAAGCACGAGGATTTCGAGTGGTCAGAAGAGGCAAACGCTGCCTTCAAGGATGTCAAGAGATATCTTACGAGTGCTCCTGTTCTGGTTTCCCCGAAACCAGAAGAGACGCTCTTGATTTATCTAGCTGCCATGCCACAGGCAGTGAGCGCAATACTAGTCGTAGAACGTGAACACGTTCAACAACCAATGTACTACATAAGTTAAATTTTGCACGGACCTAAGGAGCGTTACCCTCAGATCCAAAAGCTTCTCTATGCCCTCCTCATGTCTTCGAGGAAATTGTGGCATTATTTTCAAGCGCACAAGATAATTATGCCGTCTGAGTTTCCCTTGAGAGTAATCCTCCATAATAGGGAAGCAGTAGGACGCATGTCTAAATGGTCAGTAGAACTTGGGGAGTTCGACCTCCATTTTGTGTCCCGAACGACCATTAAATCCTAGATCTTGGCAGACTCTGTCGCCGAATGGACAAATCCTGAACCTATTCAGGATCCCCAGTACGATACCCACGACAAGTGGACGATGTACTTTGATGGGTCATTTACTTTAGATGGCTTGGGGGCTGGGGTGGTCCTGGAATCTCCTAACGGATAGACCTTAAAGTATGCCATACAGCTAAACTTTCAGGCCACTAACAACGTAAGGTAGTACGAAGGTTTACTAGCAAGATACGAAGTCATGAAGCGCCGAAATTCGATGACTACTCGTGAGAGGAGACTCTCAACTAGTCATGAATCGTGTCGGAAAAGAGTACTAGTGCTCTAACCCAACCATGTCTCTAAGACTTATCTAAGTTCGAAAGCTTGAAAAGCATTTTTTTCGGTTTCAAGGTACAATTCATCCTCGAAGGATAATTTCTCACGACCAGCCTTGCTCGAATAGCTTCTTCCCGATCACCAAGACTCAAAAGGAGTCTTCTTGAGCAACTCCGTGGCCGCCTCTAGTGGAAACACCGAGACATCTCCTATTGAGACAAATTCTCTAGAATACGAGGATACTTAGATGGATCCCATTTACAAGTATCTTCGACGGTTTCAGGTTCGATGACGATCTCGGCGATCGTTTATCCCGAAAGGCCAAAATGTATACTTTAGTCGAAGGAGTCCTCTATAAAAGAGGTACTCAAGGGTACTCATGCGATGCATACCGCAGAGAGAAGGACTAAACCTCCTTCATGACATACATGGGGCATCTGTGGAACTCATGCTTCCTACTGTAACGCTGGTTGGTAAAGCCTTTCAACAAGAATTTTATCGCCAATGCCTCTATGATGCCAAAAGATGGTTAAGAAATGTGTACAATGCCAGTTTCATAATAGGCAAATACATCAACCAGCCCAGGCATTACAAACAATTCTTCTATCATGGCCTTTTGCGACCTGGGGTCTCAATATCCTAGGACCATTCCTAAGGGCTCCAGGAGGTTTCGAGTTTCTTTTTGTGGCTATTGATACGTTCACAAAATAGATCGGGTTTAACCTCGGATCGAGATAACAACGGAAGTCGCAAAACGGTTCATGATGAGAAGCGTAATTACTTGATTTGGAGTTCCAAGTCGAATAATCACATACAATGGTAAACAATTTTCAAGCACAAAATTTCGTGAATTTTATGTATTTAATTGGGTACCAAGCTCATATGCCTCTCTCGCCCATCCCCAAAGTAATATGGCAAAAATGAGCGAATGGCCAAATAATGCAGTAATTAAAACTCGAGTCTTCGACCACTTTGTTAAGCGCTGGGGCTTGGGTACAAGAATTACCTCAAGATATGTGCGTCAGACAACCGCTAGCTCGAGCAACAAAGTAAACACCTTTTTCCTAGTCTTTGGTGCCGGGCCATGCTTCCACTAGAACTAAAGATCAGTCTACAAGGGTCGAGAGTTTCAATGACTCAAATTTAAGAACAACTTCGAGCGGATGACATTAACTCGCCAAGAGAAGAGAAATCGTGCCTTAATCCGCTCAAAGAAGATACCAACAAGCCCTACGCAAATACTACGATCGTAAGGTCCAACCTCGCAGCCTTGCTGTAGATGACTTGGTATTGAGGAAGATTCAATCCCAGTCTAATTGGAATAAACTTTCTCCTAAGTGGGAAGGTCCTTACACAATGGTCGAAGTTATGCGTCCAGGCTCGATACGATTGGCAATGGAAGACGGCCGGGTTCTCTCTAATTCTTGGAATATCGACCAGTTACGCAAATTCTACGTGT
Organism: Phyllostachys edulis; assembly: GCA_036346405.1. Taxonomy (NCBI): domain Eukaryota; kingdom Viridiplantae; phylum Streptophyta; class Magnoliopsida; order Poales; family Poaceae; genus Phyllostachys; species Phyllostachys edulis. The sequence continues at coordinate 47,781,962 of CM070556.1, forward strand.
AAATGACCAACCATTCAATAAAACATCAAGTTCTTTCTATCTTTATTGTTTTACTTTGAGGAGCGCTTTGTTAATTCTTTCAACCATAACCTGATCGAAGGTCCGCCCTCGACCAGTTCCTAGTCGTGAACTTTCTCACGACAACACACTGGTTGTAAGATATCCTACAACCAGTACCCAGTTCATCTTTACACTAGTCGAAAGGATGGTAACGCCACCTAGTCGAAGCCTTTCCTCTCTGCACGTGGTCCCGCCCACTAGGAGGAACTTCCTAGAGTTGACCCGTTCCTCCCTTTTTTACCAACACAAAGAGCTTGGGTTCAAAACATAGTCGAAATAATAACAAGCCAACTCTTAATACCTTAGTTTATTTCTTCATTCAACTTTTTTGGAAAATAAACTAAGCAGAGTACACTTTCAAATTTGCTCAACTACTCTCGATAAACTCGGTTTGTTTTAATTGGTCGGAGGAAGTTGCAACACCTAGTCAAAGACTTTCCTCTCTGCACGTGATCTTGCCCATTAGAAGGAACTTCCTAGTGTCGTTCTGTTTCTAACTCTTACTACCATAGTGAACATATTGAGTGCATTGAAATAAGTTGGATAAATTTTATAAAGGAACTCCAGAAGTTTATCTAACTCAAGTTGACCGCTCTTGATTTGATTAATCTGATGGAGATGGTAACATCACCTAGTCGAAGCCTTTCCTCTCTCGCATGTGGTCCTCGCCCACTAGAAGGAACTTCCTAGTGTCGACTGCTTCCTTCTCTTTTCGACCAAGTGCGAGATAATCGTGATCGAAAAACTACAAGTTAGCTAAACCGCTCTCTTTTCGTAAAACCCATTTAGTACTATTTACTCGGCTTATCTAAATAAACCAAGCAAATAGTCGGGGGCTAGGATAAAGTTATTAACTTGACTTCAATTCTTAGTCTTGCTCTTTTTTCCCATCCATTATCTTAAGAGTTGCTAACTACTCGACAAGATGATTTTTCAGGAAAAAGGAAGGATTATATATCAACATCAACAAAAAAACTTGTCTTTACAGGACTCCGGTACAAACTACTCTGGCGACGGGGGTTTTATTTCCATACCCCGCATGACTAACTCGGTGATCGGATGCGTTGACGCTATCAACTGCTCTGCTTCTGCTTCAGGATAGGTAAAGTCATCAATGACAGGCTGTAGACTCAAATTGGGATCATGAGATTTAAGTTTTGCTAAAACAAATCTTATTCCCTCCTGAGTCGCATCCTTTATCGAGTCGAATTGGTTAGTCCTCAGAGTAGTCACCAGCTCTTGCAAAGTCCCGACTTGTTCACCAATAGTACTCGAGTGGGCAGACAAGGTGTCGTCACGAGGAGTAATCTCCTCAGCATGAAGCCCACTAAGTACATGGTTCAGAAGTGAAACGTTGTCTTGAAGATTGATCTTCAAAACCTTCATTTCCTCCTGATTGTGAGTCGAAGCCTCGCGGAGTCGTTTTATTTGCACTACTTGCACTGGGAAGAGTCCTAGCTTGTCTTTTCTAAAGGTTTGGGGATGTGATGTCTATGTTAAACGTTTGACGTCTGATAAACTCACACCTAAGTCGGAAAAATGCTTCTTTATAGGATATTCTAGGGAAACCAAAGGATATTATTTCTACAACCAAGAGGAGAACAAAGTGTTTGTTGCCCGAAATGGTGTCTTTTTGGAAAAAGAGTTTCTTTCCAAAACAGTCAGTAGGAGAAAGGTGCAACTCGAAGAAATTCGGGAAACATCTGAAAGTGTTTCAACTCCTATTGAACCTCTACAGATGAACAAAATATTGTTAAACCTCAGAGATGAGGCATCGACCCACGAGATCTAAAAGGCCACGCCAAATGCCTATAAGGTATGGGCATGACGATTATTATTGAATAATGATGAGCCTAACACTTATAAGGAAGCGATGATGGACCCAGACTCGAGAAATGGCTTGGAGCCATGAAATCCGAGATAGACTTCATGAGAGACAACCAAGTTTGAACCCGGTCGATCCACTTGATGGCGTTAAAACCATTGAGTGCAAATGGATCTATAAGAAAAGATTGATATGGATGGAAATATTCACATTCATAAAGCTCGACTAGTCGCAAAAGGTTTTCGACAAGTTCAAGGAGTCGACTACGATGAGACATTCTCACCCAGTAGCGATGCTTAAATCTATACGGATCATTCTAGCTATTGCTTTGCATATTTCACTATGAGATATGGCAAATGGACGCCAAAACGGCTTTCCTTAATGGAAACCTAAGTGAGGATGTGTACATGACACAACCTCAAGGTTTTGTTGATCCAAATAATGCTAGTAAAGTGTGCAAACTTCAAGTCCATTTATGGATTGAAGCAAGCATCTCGGAGTTGGAATATACGCTTTGATGAGGAGATCAAAATATTTGGTTTCATCAAAAACAAAGAAGAACCTTGTGTTTACATGAAGGTTAGTGGGAGCGCACTTATAATTCTAATCTTATATGTGGATGACATATTATTGATTGGGAATGACATTCCTATGTCGAATCATAAGGCATCATTGAAAAATAGTTTTTCTATGAAGGACCTAGGAGAGGTAGCATATATCTTGGGAATGAAGATCTATAGAGATAGATCGAGAAGGCTAATTGGATTAAGCCAAAGTACTTATATTGACAAGGTGTTGATTCAGTTCAACATGCAAAATACCAAGAAAGGGTTCTTGCCTATGTCACATGGCATAAGTCTTAGCAAGAGTCAGTGTCCTTCGACTACTGATGAGCGAGACCGCATGAATGGTATTCCATATGCTTCAGCTATTGGATCTATCATGTACGCCATGATATGTACTTGACCAGATGTATCATATGCTCTAAGTGTTACGAGTAGATACCAAGCTGATCCTTGTGAATGTCACTGGATAGCTGTGAAAAACATTCTTAAATACTTGAGAAGGACTAAGGATGCGTTCCTAATTTATGGCGTGATGAAGAGCTGGTTGTAAATGGTTACACCGATGCAAGCTTTCAAACCGACAAAGATGATTATCGTTCTAATCTGGTTTTGTATTCATTTTGAATGGAGGTGCGGTGAGTGGAAAAGTTCCAAGCAAGAGACGGTGGTGATTCTACAACAGAGGCGAGTACATTGCGGCTTCTAAGTCGCAAAGGAAGGTGTTTGGATAAGGAATTTTATTGTCGAGTTGGGTGTGGTTCTGAGTGCCTCTTGCCCAATGGATCTCTATTGTGACAATAATGGAGCCATTGCTTGCTAAGGAGCCTAGATCCCATCAAGTCCAAGCACATACTCAGCGTTATCATCTCATTCGCGAATTGGTGGATAGAGGAGATGTTAAGATATGCAAAATTCATACTGATTTAAATGTTGCCGATTTGTTGACAAAGCCTCTCACACGTACCAAAGCATGAGGCGCACACAAGAGCTATCGGTATTAGATACTTAAATGATTGACTCTAGTGCAAGTGGAGATCATTGGAAATATGCCCTAGAGGCAATCATAGAGATGATTATATTTCATTATGTTCACAATATTTGATAATATGTTATCTTGTCCCTTGAATGAATCATCACCATGAAGATTAACGAGTATGTGACTTGTCGGTGAAGCTCTTTTAACTTATGATGATGTCGTTCTAAAAATATCCTGTCGAAAGTCACCGGCTGAACACTAGTGACTCTATGGACCAAAGACATGTATTGATTGATGACCACGTTTCACCGGTCATGGATATAGGGATATCGAATCAATAATGTGGACACGTGTTAGAGAACATGGTGTTGGATAAGACCCACCTTGAGACACTATTGAGATTGTTATGATTCTATGTGTCGTTAGTTGGTCTCAAGCAATGATGATGTATAATCCTTAGACCGAGATCGAGATGGTTTCCTACATGTGTAATAGCACTCTTAGGGGTTGCCAAACGCCGTCAGAATCGTGTGGTTATAAAGGTAGCTTTCGGTATGCTATGAAACATGCAGAGGGATGTGATCGGTCGGATATGGATTTGCCCTCCTAACATAACAGAGAGATATCTTCGCCCTCAAGTGGTCGGATAAAGAAAGTGCATGGCTATACATCGGTGGTCAAGAGTTCACCACATGAGGTTATCCGATACTCGATCGAGAAAGCATTGAATAGCCCATGGATGACACAACATCTCACCTAGAGTTCAACCGGATATCGTGAGGCAAAGGGAGAATACATGAGAAATGGAGTTCGACCGACTACGATCCGTCATATAGAGATATAAGCAAGTCGAGACCGGTCGAACGTAATCACAGAATGGTCGAAACCAAGTCGTAAGGAGTTACGAGTTGGTCGTGATCGAATCTGGAATCGTCAGATAGAGATAGGACTCGTCGTAAGTGATGAGGACTCGTCGTAGATCATATTGCATTAAGATTCATCCCATATAATTTGTGTGTATTCGAATCGTTATGTCTCGCTAGGAACCGTTATTTACTCGTGGCGGAAAGGGTTTCCGAGTCACAACCGAACTATACATGAACCTAACGGGTCACACACTTAACGGTTGGAACAAACCAAGATTTAATACGATTCATAAATGTGTTTGGATAGGATCCGCCACGGGCACTATATAAGGAGATGCATGAGGTCATGTGGGAGAAGAGAGTGGACACGAAGTTGCCCTCTGAAACCCTAGCCGCCATCTTCTTGAGAGCCTTGTCAGGCGATTTGGTGCTAGCACACCGACGCACGGTTGTTCCTTCCTCGGGCGTGTGGATACCATAGAGGCGCTTCGTTGTTGCGCTTATGACGATCCGCGATCTTTGCAAGGAACTACAAAGGTCTTTGGAGGAGATGATCAACTCACGAGGACGCCGGACGATCGACCACGACCATCGTGATCAACGCAGTCGGACGCCGACGATCGACTACGATCGATACATCGACGCTACTTCGTCGGACCAGTCCGCCCGACACTTCTTCCGCCGCTCTGCTGGCGTCTAGTGGTAACGATCTATGATCATCTTCTTGCTTGGCTTCCTGGTTTACGTGGTAGAAATTTTAAATTGTTGCTATCGTAGCCTACCCGTATCCCTTCAGTAAGGAGCGCGAAAATATATACATGTAAAATGCCAAGCTTAGGATACTTACATTCATGGCGGACCGAGCAAACGAAGATACCACCTTCGTGGGGTCCCTCAGTTCATCGATCTCATCGACTCGTTTCCACCATACCCTTTCGAGACACTCGTCATCGAAAACATCCCCTCTGTTGGGAATATCATTAGAGTGAGGAACGCGATCATGAGATCTGAACGCGCGGGAGCCCACAACGGTGGCAGGGGCGAAGAACCCTAAGGAGTGACCGAAGAGCTCGAACCCTTCTCCTCCTTCGGAGGTAACTGCATCGGTAGCTTGACCTTGGAGGCTAGGAGGATCATCCACAGCAACTTCCTTCCCGAAGCGCTGGATGGATGTTTCACCCCCATAGCCGAGTGTCTCCGCCGCTACCATCTCCACCCCTGGTTCTACGACCACTCCTATGGTCGTAGCCACCTCTGACCCTACGACCGCTCCGCTGGTCATAGCCACATCGGCTACAATGGGATCCCCACCATTTGGACAGTGGTCGACCTTTCTATTACCGCCGCTGTTGTTCCTTCGCCTGCTAAAGAAACTACAGTAGGTTCCTTACAAAGAACGTCCTTGATGATGAGGGGAGCCGCACTAAGACCATGAAAAGGAAAGCACGATCAGGTGATAAAAAGTAAAAGGTAAATGCTGTCCTTACAATTTTGTCTCTTTTACATACCTCCGAGTGCCGGACGAGATCTTAAGTTTGGAAACAACCCTCCCTATGAGAGGTTTCTTCGACTTTTTTCTCAACCACATCTGGTTGAGACTTAAGTTGAGGATCAGCCACGACCACGTCTAGTCGTGGGTCTTGATCGAGCACCATCGCTTCTTAGGCCCCTTGGCTCTCTGGGCAGTCGAGATCAGCCTCGACCACCTCAAGGGCAGCATCACCCTCAACCACGGGCACTGCTGGTGCAGTAGTCTCCTTCACAAAAGATATGAAACTCTTCCTGTTCTCTTTCATAAGTCGCTTGATAAAACCAGGGGAGGCAGAAACTGTGAAGGTTTTATTGTCATAATAGAAGGGTACTTTGGCCTTGGGGGCTTTAGGTTTGAACACTTCAGCTATTCTTGTCGCGATTGTTTCCTCTGTAGTGATTATTTCTGCGGCAAGATTAGCCGAAGGTGCAGACGGAGTAGCGGAACTCGAGCTCACACCACCCTTGTCAGCAACTTGCGTGGGCTTTCTCTTCCTAGTCTGAGGAGCATCTGCTTGCTCAACAGCAGGACTCGAGCTCGAGCATCCCTTGTCTGCGACTTTAACGAGCCGATGCCTCTTGGAAGGGGGAGAAACAAGCTGCTCTACGGTGGCCAAACCAATAACCATCAGTTCGACTTCCTCGTAGTCCCGACAGTTCTCCATGCCTACTCTCTACAGAAGCCATAGAGAAAGATATTATAAAGTGGTTGTAAGTTCTTCTACGACTATTACCATGTCGTAAGTTTTTCTACGATAATTCCCCGGTTGTAAGTTCTTCTACGACCAGAACCTGATTATAAGTTTTTCTATGATCAGTACCCCGTCATAAGTTCTTCTATGACCACAAAGTCCTAAAGATGAAATCAATTCTTGATTACTTTTAGGCGCTCCACCTTGTCTTCTGGGGACAAGACCGCCAAAATTGGAAGGGGAGCCATGACATGGGCAGGGGGCTTCTCGCAGATAAGCTTGACTCAAGGCCAATCTCTCTTGCGAGAGGTCTGCAGAAACAAGAGAACCTTAAATAAAGCTAATTCTAAAATCAACAGAAAGAAGGCTAAAGCTTAAGGTTTACTTACCCTCCGCATAGTCCCTCGTCGAATCTGATGAACCCGAGTACCTCCACATCTGGTGAGCCCTCTTCTTCAAAGGACTGATGTGACGCGTGATGAAATCCTTTACCACGTGCCATCCAGTAAGCCCCTCTTCCTTCAAGTCCGCGATGGCTTGGAGGAAGGGAGCAATCCGGCGAAGGTCCTTAGGAATCGTATCCCATGAGGGAACCTTCTCTGCCGGCTTTCCAATAAAGGAGAGGATGTCCTCATTGGTGATCTCCCAATAGAACCACCTCTTCTTCCACCCCGGCTACGACGACCGGGTAAATATCTGAATGTACTCCCTCGACTTCCCGTCATGGAGCTTCAGACTACAGCCACCGACAATTCCGCCTAACTGAGTCATTCCGTAGTAATACCGGAACAACTTCAGGTCAGCCAGGATCCCCAGGTAGACCTCGCAAAGGTACACGAATACCCCCAACATTGTAATTGAATTGGGAACGAGATTCACCAACTCTACTTGGAAGTACTCGAGTACCAATGTAAGGAAAGGATGAGCAGTAATCGAGGTCGCAATCACGTAATGCTTGGAAGATGGATTTGCCCCATCTCCCCGAAGGCCAATCTTTGCAGGTGGCTTCGATCCATCTCACTAATTCAAATTTTCTTGGGATCTTCTCGAGTCGACCAAAGCTTGAATCTTGGCCGCGTCCATCTCCGATTCAAATTTGGGAAGCGGCTCCCGCCATTTCTCCTGAAAGCTAAGAGATTGGATGTGGAAGGGTTGGAGAAGAAAGCTCGATTTGGTCAGCGGCGGAGAACTCGAAAGTTTTGAACAGTAAGAATAAATTGGGGGAAGGTAAAAGACCTTACCCTCACCGCGGTGGAACTTTATAACCGCACGCCCGAAGATGAAAAGACGTGGCTACCCAACGATTGCCAACGCTTCGAAAACTGCTCCAGCAGACAACGGCAAGAGAGTCGATTGGGATTCTTAAAATTTGTCTGTTTAAGGAAATCAGGTCTGTTTTTACACCTCAAGCGAAATTACCTTCTTAACCAAGTCTTTTCTGGTCAAAAGTAACAACGATTGGAAAGTTTCTACTTCCAACCACAGTACTGCGACCACTCGGGGACCGTTAGATCTTCTATGATCACCTTGTGAGCCGCAAGGTTATCCTACAAGTTTCTTGACTAAGTAAATTTCTAGTCAAATGAAACACTAGTTGAAGAGTTTTTCTGTGAGGACCCCGGAATATTGGAGGTTTATACCGAATTAACAATCATACCAAAAGTATAATTCTTAATCAAGAACAACCGGTCCTTAATTAAAAATCATACTAGAAGCATAATTCTTAACAAGGTACAAATCCAATATTCAGGTTCCCGGATATATGCCTTGCAATAGTTCCCAGGATTAGTGACCATTGCGCATATATCCTTATACAACATTGCATCAAACATACAAGGTAAACACTTACATAATTAAACACAGTATATTACAACTCGGTTTGGTTATACAATATCAAGTGACCTTGAGTCACAACAAAAGTTAACAGCGGAAACAAAACTAAACAGTAAAGACCACCAATGGCCCCATCACCCTCAGGCTATTGAGTGGAGATTAGAACTAGCTTCACTCATTAGCGTCACCCTGATCGGAGCTAACGGGCATCTCATACAAATAACCATCCTAACCTACAACAAGAGGTTATAAAACCTGAGTATAGAAGGTACTCACAAGACTTACACAAACTATGAAAAGAAAGTGTTTAATAGATCCTATTCAAAGGAGTAGAATTTGTACATGCTTAAGGTAAACAACAGAAAGGTTATAATGGTTGAAATTTTTGCGTAAAGCAATACATCTTAAGCCTACACTTGCTAAGTTGTGATAAAGCAATTTTGATAAACCAATTTGGACTAAAACAGTAAGTAAAAGTGAACATGATCATAAACAATAACCACATTTAAGTGGCTGTCCATGAACAGCAAAAACATTGCATAATTGTATCTCATACCGAAACAGTATCCAAACAAAGTTTCATTTCAAAGTCTATACAAAGATCTATTCCATTCAAGCATTGTCCATAACCGTGGACACGGCTATTCGAATAGTTTTAACCCTGTAGGGGTGTACATCTTTACCCACACGACTTAGCTAGCACATAAGCCTCCGGCATGATAGCACACTGCCTTTGGTATGCCGGCCGGGTAAACTAAGATTTGGTGTTTTTCAACAAGTTGACACTATTGAGCTGGAATACCCATATGTGACTGATCCCGCTTAGTTCAAGTTACTAATAGAACCTGCCAACCGGGGGCCCACATGTTGTGCCGGGAATGCCGATTCGAAAGACATAAATTAAATGACAGAAAGTAGAGCTGTGCTAGCTGCACATATTAATTCGCAATCGGAGCCCTTAAGGTACGTACATATGATGGAACGCATGTATGCCCTCACCCTCTTAAGAACATATGATACAGATATGAGATCAAACACATATGTCTTTACTTTCTTGTTTTCCAACTCAATAGCATTAACCTTTTACTTAACCAAACAACGCCCATACACTGCGTGTGGAAGTACGTTAGGGCTTGAATCGTTCAGTCAATGTTCAGTCCTTAATCAATCCAGACAAGACAACCATATTTCCCAATCTCGTGCACTAAGGCACCATCACTTGATAATAGTAAACCTCTTGTTCAGGTTCTTGTTGCTCAATAACAGATTCAATCACTTCAGAAGAACCAGAATCTTGCTGGATATGTTGTCAACATGGCCGGCAAGAAAATAACAAGACAGGACTGAGATTCAGTTAGCTATAGTCTCAGATTTTGGAAAAGTAGAGCTGGAGAAGATGAAGTCAAGTTTTTGGCCGACAACAGTGAAGATGTAAAATCCAATTTTTGTCCAGAGCAAGGGAATCACCAGGTGGTGCTCCAGCTGGCTCAGCATAGAGAGCCACTCCCGCGTTCAACTGGACAAGAAAAATGATGAAGAGAGCTCTCTCGATTACCAGAGCGAAGTGTAAACTAGGGTTGCTATAGAGGTTGAACCTGCAGAGCAACTGAGAGCACTCTAGAAATGATGCGGTGGCAGTTTGGTGCCAGGTGGCAGAGATTCACTTGCTAGCTTACTTAAACGCCACCTTCTCCTGCTCGTGTCCTACCGCAATGCTCCCAAAGTAGCGAGAGGAAGAGAGAGATGCGATGTTGCCCTGGATCCTATTGACTGCAGCAGCACAAAAAAAAAGAACTCCAACAGCAGCAAGGTTCACGGCAGCTCAAAGGAAAAATCAGCCGTCCAATTTAGAAATGGGGGTTTGAGATTAAGATGGACGTTGGGAGTTCTAACCGTTACTTTGTATATAGGCCACGCGATCTTAATCGATCTTAATCTGACGGCCACATAAAGACTCGGCTCCAGGCGCGCACGAGTTAAAACGGCACCACCCGATCGAACTCCAACGGCTAGCATTAAGTGTGCGCTTTTGAGTTGAAACCCAAAAGGATGACGTGGTTGGATCAAACATCAACGGTAGAGATCGATGTAAGGTTCGGACGGTCCGAACGTCACACTGATCTGGACGGTTCGCCGAGGATCCGACGGTTCACGATTCTGACTAGAAATTGGAGATTTTAGATTGTAACCACATATCCAAGTTTCAAAATAAACAATGATGCTACGAAAAGCATCTTATTACTGTTTATTAAAACTGAGCTGTTACATTTTCCTTCGATCACCTTTTCCACGACCATCTATTGGTTGTAAGATCATCTACTGCTCCTTTCTCAAGCAAGCTATTTTCCGTTTAAGCTGGGTGCTAGATGACGAGGATATAACAATCCTCATTTAATCATTTATCCATAATTCATATTATGAGGTAATAATGACGTCACATAACTCCTGAGTATACCCCTTAAATATTAATAAGGGAGAAGCTGGAGGTCGTAAGTTCTTCTACGACCACCCTGTAGTCGTGGGTCTTCCTACGACTACCCCATAGTCGTAAGTCCTTATACGACTATCTCATGATCGTAAGCTCTACTACGATCAATATGCAGTCGTAAGCTTTTCTACGACCATCCTCTGGTCGTAAGACCTTCTACGACTAGGCCCTAGTCGACAAGGCTCACAGGCATGTGGGCCTAGTCGATAAAGGAATCTTCCGCACCGTATTCAAAATACGGACAGTAAACTATGCCATTATTTCCTAAGATAATGGCACGATCTTAACTCCCTTTTATGATGATAATTGTCTAGCGACGTGGGAACGTTTTAACTCCTGCAGTAACCTCCAGTAACGGCGCCACGATCTGGATGATTAAGTGATATTTTATTAGAGGTCCAACGGTGTACATTCTAGGGACGGTATAAAAGGCAAGGATCATCAGAGCAAGGGGGAGGACCTGAATTCTGAGAAGGACAATACTCTAGTTTTCTGGCTTGATCTTGTAATCCAGTATACTCAATATATACACACAGGAGTAGGGTTGTTATTCTCCAGAGAAAGCAGAACTCAGATAAAATTCTCGTGTCTCTATCTCTGTGTGATTTTGAGCCTAGAGGAACCCCCGAATCAAACAATCTTTATGTAAGTTCGGTTCTAAAACACCTACAAATATCTTTAGTGTATTAAACCGATATCGATTTAAAGTCATGCCACGTAAGCATTTTAGAAACTGAGCTTGTATTAAACTGATTCCTACTAATAACTAGGACCCACGTTACATTAAAAAACCATAAAGTAATAATATCTTCTCTCAACCGCACCCTTTTCTATGTAGTTATTTAATGCTTATATGAGTTGTTTAATAATTTGAATCGACTTCTACTACCGGTTTCAAACTTTTTTTTTATCGGCCCCCCAATGTCGTCGTAAACTCGTAACCCTCTCTCCTACCTCTCCAAACCCTAGGAACGCCGCACAGCGCAACAACACATCCAGCGAGATGCGGCCGCGCGGCAGAGGATACGATGACGACGAGGATGAGTCGTCGCCGCAGCGGAGCGCGGCGGAGGTGGAGCCCGAGCCCGTGCAGCCGCAGCCGCCGCCGCCGCAGCCCGCGCGCGCGCCCTCAGCAGCCTCGTCGTCAGGCCGCCACCGCAGGAGAACGGCGCCTCCTCCCCAGCCGCCGCCGCCGCCCGTTCGTCCTCCTCCCCCGCCGGTGACGCCCCGGGTCGCCGCCGGGGGTCCTCGCTCCCCCGCCGCCGGCATGGCCTCTCGCCACCGGACCCCCGGGGGAGGGAGAGGCGCCGGTCACCTCCGCCGCCGGTGAGACGGCGTCCTGGGAGCCCGCCGCCCCAGCGCCGCCGCTTTAGCCCGCCTGGGTTCCAGCCTCGGTACCCGCGCTTCCACGATGAGCCGCAAGGTCTGTTGAAAACTCTTTATTCTTCTCTTGAGGAGTTCTTTTAACCTTTTAAGTTTTTATGTTGTTCTTGGATGGTGTATATGCCTGTGAAGACTTTGTACTATTTTGCTGGATTTACACACTAGTGTTTTGTTTTGTTAGATGGTTTAGGATGCAGCCTTTGTGCCGGCAGATTACTAACTGATCGGAATTCTTTGATTAGATGTATGGTGATATTTGTGAAATCTTTGATTTGTTGATCTGTTTTAAAGTATTTGTTGATATTAACAAATCTCTGCGCTGTTTCATTTGAATGGTGTTTTATTAGTTTAAGACTTTGAATTATGTTTAGCAAGATGACAGAAGCTTAATTTTGATTGAATGAGCATTGTCTGGTGAACTGTGCCGCTGATGTGGAAATTCGGAGCTACATAATTAGTAATCAGTTACATTATTTATGTGTTGTCTTGATTTGTTTTCACTTATTTATTTTGCAATTGAAGTTGCTGTAAGCTGTAGTTTCCCCAATGCATAGTTTGCGTTTGCGAAGTAAAAATAAAAGATGATTATTGATAGTGCTCCGATTCCACCAGATAGGTCTTTTAAGTGAAGCAAGTTCTCTTGGTAAAATTTATGGTTGGTCTGCGATCTGTATGCTACTGCTGTGGTCCCTGTTCTTGCTAGTGTTAATAGGAATTGGTCTAGCAGGAGAACGTCTCCACCTAGAGAACATCTGTAGATGATGTTTCCTTGCATATATCTTTTGCATAAAGCTATAGGAATGAAACAGCTGCCATGATAGTTGGGCCCTCATTCTGCAGAAAACGTTCCATATCGAGCTTGTTGCAATCACTGTTGCATGTTAGATTGTTATTTTCATATCACTTATGTATTATGATTCCTCTTCTTAATGGGTGCCATGCATACCTTTCGCACTTGACCCCTTTCGCACTGTTTGATCTGCTTTGTTTGTTTGGCTTTCAACCTTTCATCAATGTAGAATTGCATTCTTAGGTTTGAGCACTTGATTACATGCAATGCTCATTGTGTTAAAGTTTTATCATGTAAGAGAGTAATATTTTAGGAAGTGAGGTTGAATACCATTAAGTGACTAGTTGAAATAATTCGCTCTTACATTTGAATATTTTAGTTTGTATTCATGGTCATGTCAAATAGAATTTCTGTGATTATGTTTCTATTTTATTAAATTCTTGTTTTCCTTGTTCCTTCACATATCAAGCCAGGTATTTTATGGTAAGATTGATTTAACAAACGTTTCACGGTATCTCTTCAAGTTCAATTCTGCTATCTCATTTGATGTAACTGCTAAATAGTTTTAATACCTATAGGCCCATTGCATAGGAATATTTTGTTTTCACCATTAAACCACCATATCTAGGAAAATAATGTACTGAATATGAACGTATAAGACCTCCTGATAATGCTTAGAGAAATTGTAGATATTATCTAATTCTTTGCTGGCTTGGATGTTCAGTGTAATGGCCAAGCACGGCAAGCTCCACTAAATATCTATTGGAGTATGGAATTTTCTGTTCTACTGTAACAGTTTCCAACTTGGCTGGCTAGAGTGCTGTTGCTTTTCAAGACGGGATATTGGTATTGACGCTTATTGAAATACAGTATTGGTCTGCTTGATGGTTAGTTTATTTGCTGGCGTATCATGAAGTATTCTGCCTGTGTCCTGATGCAATAATGTTGTGAAAACGACTCAGTTTGCTGTGCAATTGGTGATTCCTGACAAGGTTGGAGGTGTATAGTAGCAAGACAATGAAGGCTGAGATGGACTTGAGGTGTATTGACACAGATGTGGTTACATGCTTGTGTTTTTGGGGTTGTATGATAACCGTGAGTCGTACTCTGTTTGAAATTAACTTGAAACATGGATATCTAGGAATTCCAATGATATGAATGTTAGAAGTTGTGTCTTGGTACCATCAATTATTAAACCTGGCCAACTCCTCCGCTTGAGGTTTTGAGATAAAGAGTTGAGATGGACTTGAGGTAGTATTGATGAAGCTGTGGTTTAAGTGCTAGTGTTTTGGGGTTGTCTCAGTTTGTTGGAGTTAATTTGGAACATGGATATCTAGGAAATCCAATGATATGAACCTCAAAGTTGTATCTTGCTGCCATCAATTGTCAAACCTGACAAACTCCTCCGTTTGACTTTTTGGGAGTGTCTGATTACTTCATAATGAATGAAGTCGCGTGATACATTTAGAAGTAGGTTCATGACAATTTTTTTGCTGATCATCTTTCCAACAAGTTGGAGGATGGGGGAATGTTGTTGAGAAACGTGCTGCAGAGACTGGTTTTAAAATAAATCAGTGAATACAACTGTTGATGTCTTGAATTGGTACAGAGACTTTGGCTTAAGGGATCTACATACTGCCTGGATACTGAGCTGTCTGACACATTTGTTATGTGGGGAATTGGTATCTCATTGTCCAAAGATTGCCTTTGTCCAAGACCCTGTGTGCTAGCAAGCTTGCAAGTTTCTTTCATGGTCAAGAGAAAATTGAAGCAGAACTTGGTAACCTTTGAGGGAAGGAGACTTGGAAACCTTTGAGGGAAGGAGACTTGGTAAACAGTAAAATAGGATGTCTGGCACTTTATTGCTTATTTGCCCTTCACATAGGAACTTTTCTTTAGCTCTCCAAAGGATTAGCTAAGTAATGTTTGATAAGGTTACATAACCTTATATGAAGTGATTTGGAGGGAGAAGCCCCTGAGTTTTGTGTCATGATTTTACTATTTGAGATACCATTGACAAACTGCTCTGATGGATCACTTAACACATAGGCTATACCTGACGAATGGTTGAGTGCTCCTTTTTTAGCTTTATGTGAAATCATGGGGATGTTATTGTGCCACAAGGAAATAGATTTTTCTTAGCAGCATCCGATTTCAATCGCTGGATGTGTAGTTGTTAACTGCATTGTGAACCATGGAGAACAGATAGTTTTGTTTTGGGTTGAGCTGCAGTTACAACGGTATTTCCTTCTCAGAGCTAATCCTAAGAAATGTTTGCCTTTGCAATTACCACCTCTTTCGATATATGGAGAGTAACTTTGTTGAAAGTGGTTCTCCTGAAGGGGTTTGCCTATTTCAATCCCATGTGGCTGGCGTAAGCACTTCTTTGCTGAATATTATTCTTCCGTGTCTTCTAATGCTTATTTGGAATTGCTATTACTTCCTTTTCAGGATATGGCATGGATGCAGGCCCTTCACCTCCACGCCAACACAGACTAGAAAGCAGTAATTTTGATTATGCTATTGGTCCACGTTACACCCATGGATATCAAGCGAGTGGTAGAGGAGGTACAAGATTCCGAGATGGTTCTCCACCATATGGAAGAGGAGGCAGATCGTATGGGAGGGGCTATAGTGCTCCTGGAAAGGAATTCATTAATATTGATGGAGAATATGTTCACAGGAATGATCCAAATCTGTCACCAAGAGAAGGTGATTGGATATGCAAGAATCCTAAGTAGGTCATTTTTTAGCTTATCATCATTACTACATTACATTTTGTTAGTAAGTTCATCTTGATGTCTTCTAAATTTCTTGTTGCTTTCCATTTCAGCTGTGGAAATCTCAACTTTGCTCGGCGAACTCACTGTAACAACTGCAACAACTACCGATATGAGTCTGGCCACAGTCCTCACAGGGGTTACTTCAACTCTCCTCGAGGGCCTCCAAGGATTCTTGGTCCACCAAGTGATCGTGCCCCTCCAAGAGAAATGGGCAGGTACAGATCACCAACCCGTGGTTCGGGTTTGGGGGATCCTAGAGGTTGTGCAGCTCGATCACCTCCAGATCGTGCAGGACAATTTCCAGATCCATTGCAGAGGGAAAAAATGGGCTTCCGCGGTGACCGTGCGTCGAGGTACCGTGTGAAGTTCGAGTGGTCTGCTGCTGAGTACAATCAGAGGGGGGAGCATCAGCATGATGGGTTGTATCTTGACAGGAGTCGTCAACGATCTGGGTCTCCTCGGGGTAACTGGGGGCGTGATATGCGGGACAGAAGCCGATCTCCTGCAGGTAGCCGACCACCAGTGAAGAGCTCTTTCACTGGCAGAGGTCGACCAGACCTAGACTATGCTGGTTCATATGTAGGCCGAGGGCGACCTAACAATTTGGATGCTGGCCGTGGGCGTGGGCGTGGCCGTGGTTACAGACCAGGAGGTGATCCATACCCCGGTGAGGGTCGAGGTGGCCGGCATGCTGCTCCCCATGGTAGGAGTGAGGGACACTACTAGTTAATCGTAAACTGATTGGGCGCCTATCATCTTGGAATAGATGCTCTGGAAAAGAAAATCTAGTTAAGATGGTGTTTGGGAATAGATGTAGTATGTAATATTAAACATTCCCTACTGTGCCCTAAACTGTGATGACATTGGCACTTTGTTTGGACTTGCAGTGAAGTTATGGTCGACTTTTTCTCTTAGATGCATGATTTGTGTTCAGTGCGTCGACATTAAAGGGCAAGTTCACTATGCACTGGATGATCATATTAATAGGTTCCATGAGCTACTCAGGCTGTTTGGTCACGTCAGACTGATTGTTTGATTTGAGTTGCTTCTTTGTTGGTTTATTCCCTGATGGCTGAAGAAGATAGGGTTACAAATACAATATTGCGGAATGCTCCGGCTGCTTTTTGGTTACATGCGTCGTCATCAGCATAAACAGAGGGCGACATAATCATGGCAGCCGAAACAACACTGTCAGAGGAAACAATTGATGGTTGGATGGAGCTGAAACATCATTAGGGGGGCATGTTTTTGTTTGCCCGTCTTGTGCTTGTGCATCGTGTTGAGGCGCACATTCGCTAGATTTAATTAATGAAATTAGTGATGAATGCATTGCCAAAGATTGGCTACTGGTTAATAGTATTGTTTTTATCATAAGCTCTTTGAGGTACCGTTACCGTATGACCGAAGCATCCATTTTGTTGAAGCTCTTTTTGGACTTGATCCAACAACGGGCTCATAGCCATACATGATGGCTCATTGGCGCTGATTATGGGCGTAGATCCACTAAAATCTGTCTCCCAAAATTTCCTCTTGGTATATGCTGCTGTTGTAGTGTCTCAATTGCTCATGTATCCAAGTAGGTCTATTCTCTCATGTATCCACGTGGGCTAAGGGCCTGTGTTCCAAACAAAGAAAATTCACAAAATCCAAACAGGAATTTCACAACAACAAAAAAAAATCACTGAAAATTCACGTGAACTAGTTCATTGTCTCACATTCCAAAAAAGCCTAAGCTACACAATATTCACATACCCAACGGAGGGGGCGCATAACAGAAAAAAACTTCAGGATCATGACATCTAAGCTATGATGAACTCAATTGTTTTGCATTAGTTTCAGGTACATCCTCCCCGGTAAAAGCAGGCGGAAAGGATGTTCCCTAACCATGCAAAATTTTACAATCAAACTCAATCTCAATCTCAATTGTAATATATGAAAAAGAAAAATTCTGCATTGGTATTTTTTTGAAAACTTTAAACATATAGTTTTCACGGTTTTTAACTTTTCCATAGTTTCACCGGTACGCTCTCACATAAATTATACACTTTTTTCCCTTTCCTTTTGGGATATTCTTTTAAAAATCCATTTTGCAAGGTGCCTATATGCAATAAATTCGTGTCTTCCCCTTATTCTTTCCTTCACCTTATCGCGGTGGATTGGCTCCTGTTTCTTGTTGGCCGTCCGTCTCTCCTTTCAGCTTCCACCTCGCTCTCTGCTCCCGAATGGCGGCCACCTCGAGCCTTACGGCGACCGCCTCCTCCCGTCCAACCCTCCTAAAAACCTCACCTCCTCCCGCTCTCCCCCTCCGGCCCATCTCTCGCTGCTCCAAGTTCCAGTCCGTCAAAACCAAGGTCTGCAGCTCTACCTTGCCTGCCTGCCTATATGCGTGTTCTTGATTTTTGCTTCAAACATGTTCTTTCTTAGCTCTTTTTCCATCATTTTGATTAGGAGTAGTAGTCCTAATACTTGGAAATTTGATAGGAAGTGGGAAAATGGAATTTGTTGTATGTGCTCGTGTCTTGGATATTTGTCTCTGTCTCTGGTCATCATAGCTAGGAGTAAGCATAAATGTTGTAGTTTGAGCGCATAGTTTGAGCAAGCCATTAATTGACCTGATAAGGTGATGGCGATTCAGTTGGACCTGGTTGGACTTGAGGTTGATGAACAACCACACGGTTGTCAAATTAATTTGCAGGCATGTGGTCGACGTTATTGTTGAGTTTGAGTGTGATATGAATTTTGTTTTCTACTCTAATTTATAGGTCTATTACTACCTGGAATCTTTTTACGTATCTATCATGAACCTTGGTTTATAATAGGGTAAACACTTCTAGGAAGAAGGCCGGACGGCGTCGGTTTGGTGGGATGAGAGATTAGACTATAGACTGGGATGATAGAACTTTGGGAGGGAGACTAGATTAATTCATCTTTCTTACTTCCTTGATAATTGATACATGCTATCTCTTTTATAGGGACGACCCGATTTGACCCATCTCTATTTTTAAGGAAACTATCTCTATTAGATGGAATATATCTTTAAGGAAGTAAACTCAACTAACAAGGAAACTAACTATTCTTATCTTTATTTCCAACCACTAATGCATCCGTGGGCCGCCATAAGCAAGATATCGTCGCACAAGATAACACGCGTCTGACTTTCTGCGTGAAACAAGACCGCCCGTGACACTACTCCCCTCCTTTCGCGACAGCTCGTCCTCGAGCTGTGGTGGCGGCTATAGCTGAAGCCCTAGGAGACCCCATGTTGACGAGAGGTTGTGATGATGACATGAGTCCTTGAAGTTCATTGCCTCCATGCGCGGTTGCGGCAAACTCACCGGTTGCTGCGGTAGACATGACAACAACCTTGGCATGGCAGGATGCGGTAGTGGCGCGGCAAGTTCCGACAGCGTCACTGTGGTTGCTGGAAACGCCGCCGCCTCTTGTTGCGCCTTCTTCTCCTTCTGATCCACAATCATCTTCTCCAAAGTGGCATGCATGTCGAGAAAGATGGCCGCGATCTTCTTGTCGTTGTCGTTGGTACTCATGGCCATCTTGTTGGCGTTAGCCTTTATCATAGCCAACGACTCGACGACAGGTCTGATAATCTGATCTGTCGCCATAACCATGGTAGCAGAAGCCATGGGAAGGGATCGACTGCTCTGATACCAAGTTATCATGAACCTTGGTTCATAATAGGGTAAACACCTCTAGGAAGAAGGCCGAGCGGTGTCGGTTTGGTGGGATGAGAGATTAGACTATAGACTGGGATGATAGAACTTTGGGAGGGAGATTAGATTAATTCATCTTTCTTACTTCCTTGATAATTGATACATACTATCCCTTTTATAGGGACGACCCGACTTGACCCCTAAGAAACAATCTCTATTTTTAAGGAAACTATCTCTATTAGATGGAATATATCTCTAAGGAAGTAAACTCAACTAACAAGGAAACTAACTATTCTTATCTCTATTTCCAACCACTAATGCATCTGTGGGCCCGTCATGAACAGTATGCGTTGCTACAATAACACACATACTGTTCACGTGCGTGAACAGTACCGCCCGTGACAGTATCACTATAAATTCAGTCATGTAGTTCGTAGTGTAGCGTAGAACAAATGCTTCACTGTAAACATCTTCTTATATAGTGACATCACTTTAACGCACCGAGGTTTTTTCCACAAGGTCTTCCACGTAAAATTTGTTTTTGATGCATTATTTGCGACAAGTAGTAACAGAGTACATAAGATTTCGATTGGGAGGAAAAAAAATCCGTTGAGCCCGACGACTCGTGTTCTGGCGTCTCTGTTGTGTCATCGAATCCGAAGTGGTTCGTCTCAAGTTGAAGTCCAAAGTGGAGCTGGTTTTTCAGCCAGTGTCAAGTTCGAGGCGGAGAGCAATTCCATGTTCGGTGAAAAATACACAAAATAAAGGAGGCACGGACCAAGGAATACATAACCGGAGCAGTGCAGTTTCCTGGTTGCTGGTCGGGAATGGTAACCGGCCGGTTACCGGTTTTTGGGGTAAAAATCTGGATGAAATTTACTCGAATTTGATTAAAAATCACTTAAAATTTAAAATTTAAACTTTCTAAACCCGAAAAAAATAGTCAAGATTTTGTATCCCAGACCCGACGAGTAACTGGCTGTAAGGAATTTTTTCCCTGGCACGGACACGCAGTCATCGCGTGAATCAAGAGCAGAAGCAGACCAGCACATCTATTCCCGAGAGCAAGAGCAGCGCGTGGCAGCTGGCCTCGGTCCGAGCAAAAGAAAGCAACGCATCAGCAGTCAGGCGCACATGCTACAAGCTCTCGCTAAAGAAGAAAGGAAGCAACGTCAGAGTACACACGCGTCAAACAAAAACAGAAAAAAGGAAGCAACGTGCAGCTTGCTTTGTGTTTTTGTTGATTTCGACAAATTCCGCTACAAGGGAAGTGTAACAGGAGGTTGCCAATTATTGCTAGTTTCATACATATCCGTATCAGCAATTTTTAGATTTATTCCGCATGGCGTCTCGGAAGTATGATCGAACGCTACTTGATCGAGACACAAGGTTTTCTCTATAGCAAGTCAAGATACGAGTTGTTCTTACGTAGGTTGATTTGAATGACATTTTATTGATGATCGACAAGATGCTCACCGCATAGCCCCTTGAGGAGAAGCAAATCAAAGATCATAAGGCCATTTCTTAGGTTCATCTTCATCTATAAAATAATATTCTGCATGAGGTTTTGAAGGAGAAGACCGCCACCGTATTATGGTTGAAGCTGGAAAAAATTTGCATGATCATAGATCTAATTAGTAAGATGCATTTGAAGTAGGAACTTTATTCGCACAAGATAGCAGAAAGTAGATCATTATTGAATCACCTGATAGCGTTCAAAGAAGTAGTTTCGAATCTCGAGTCTATGGAGGTAAAATATGATGATAAAGATTTGTGTATTATTCTTTTATGCTCGTTGCCTAGTTCGTACTATGTTAAGAGATACTATTCTATATAGCCGAGATACTCGTACACTTAATGAAGTCTATGAAGCACTGCATGCGAAGGAAAAGATGAAACTCACGGTTCTGAACGAAAATTCAAGTTCACATGCAGAAGGCCTGGTTGTCCGTGGCAGACAACAGGAGAGGAGTTCAAACGACGATTCAAACTCAAGCATAAATTATAAAGACAGATCGAAATCCAGAGGCAGATACAAGTCATGTAAATATTGCAAGAAAGATGGACACGACATATCCGAGTGCTGAAAGTTGAAAAACAACGACAAAAGAAATAACAACTTCGAGAAGGATCAATAAGAGAATGATGCTAAAATCACCATTGTTACTAAGCACGATTCTGATGAAGATGTTTTCGTTGCCTTTGCTGGTGATTCTAAAACCGGTGATAAGTGGATTCTTGATACAACCTGCACTTTCCACATGAGTCCGAACCGAGATTTGTTTGTGAATTATGAAGCCACACCAAGTAGTTCTGTGTTGATGAATGATAATTCACTTATGTAAGATTGCAAGCATTGGTTCTATCTATATCAAGATGTTTCATGACACAATCAGAACTTTGTCGAATGTTCGACACAATCCGGTTTTAAAGAGAAGTCTTATCTCACTAAGTACTCTTGATGCTAAAGGGTACAAGTATTCAGGTGGAGGTGAAGCTCTGAAGATCTCCAAAGACTCTTGTTGTGATGAAAGGTGATATCAAAGTTACTACAATTTCAGGTAATGCTGCTGCGATATCAAATAAATCATCTGATTTTAATGCTACTCTTTGGCATATGCGTCTGGGACATATGAGTGAAATTCACATGATGAATTTATGCAAAAGATGACTCCTTGATGGTCAAAGTATCGACAAGTTAAAGTTTTATGAGCACTGTATTTTCGGCAAGCAAAAAAGGGTGAAGTTCAGCAGAACAATTCACTCTACAAAAGGCATTTATATGGAGCAACCAGAAGGTTTTGTCTTCCCGGGAAATGAGGTTGTATAGATTTTTTGTTTGATGACACCCTGATGGTAGCTAGCATAATACTCAGAGTTTGTTATTCATTAGCAGTGTTGTAAAAAACAGTCGGAACAGTTGATTAATCGTCCGTTTACACGGAGTTGCCAAGCAAAATGTCACGTATGCACAAATCGGAGCGTAGTTAACGTTTGTGAACGCCAAATCGGCCGCATTGTCCGATTAGTCGGCTGTTTTCGTATAATCGTTTGCGTAATCCGTTTAATTGATCAAATCCAGCTCATTATCCCGTGGTTACAACCAGCCCAATAGTAGCCCAAGTTAAAAACCTCATATTACTCAATCAACATCTCGTTGCTTGCTTCCAAGCTCTAGTGCAAAGCCGACCCTTCAACTTCCTACACGGCCGTGCCCCTCCACCTTTATGGTTTGTCTCCACCAAATCCTCTCCTAATCTCTCCAATTTCTTGATCTCCTTTTGCTCCTTAGTTGAAGTTTCCATCAAATGTGAAGTCCTGGAGTTCATCAATGATGAAAGTGATGGCAAAGAGATCTCTTCAAAGTGAAGGCAAGAAATCTGCAAAACGTACAAAAAGGTTGTCGCACAGACCATCGTCAAGTCGTAGTTCCAAATCTACACTACCAGCAATTGATGAAAGTGAGAGTGACAAGGAGTTGGTTGCCTCTGAAGTGGATTTCCTTGCTTCCGGCGATGAGCCCGAGACCGAAGTGTCGGTGGTGATGTGCTTGACGATGATCCGAGTAACTAATTCTCTTGTGGTTGTGGGTCATTTTGTGTACTTAAATTTAAAACTTAGTTCATTTGGTCATCGTCTCGTCAATGTGTTAAATTAGTCTAGTCTATGTGAAAATGCATGCTTTTAATCTATTACCTAAACTCGTACTTTGGTGCCGAACTATAATACCCGCCGATCAATCTTGTTATCTTTTGAGTTAGTAATGAAGTTATCACGTACAATTGGAGGGTGGTACAAGTTTCTTTGATAGTATTGATAATATAATGTGTTCAAATATCTCTGAAACTCGCATTATCATCAAATATGTGTGAACGCCAAATTGTTCGTAAAATTCCGATTAATCATTCGTATTACGATTAATCGCTTGGTGGTACCCAGTCCGTCCGATAAACATATTCCATTTTTTACAAAACTATTCATTAGTGAAGGTTATGCTCCAAATTTGAGTTCGAGATAAAGGATTTAAGTGCAAGGAGTTTATTATTTGCATAGATACTACAAGTTCGGTATTGCAATGCAGTACGTTCTAGTTGTCCCAGCTCGATATGAGGGGTCTATTGAAGAATTTGTTTCTACTCCATTGACGACACGTTGAGGGTCCTTTCATCCGGATGTTCTTCTACAGGAGTAGTTTTTGACCATGTCATGAAATTTAGATACTTTTATAATCGACAGTTTGATGTACGTAATGGCTACATGTATAAGTTGCTCTTCAGTGGGCATTGTTTGCCGAGTTATGTGTTTTAGCCTTCAGGGTGGAGTAATTCAAGTCCATGAGATGTGTTCTTCACTATAGTTATTCAACACCACAGGTGATGTCACTTATACCGTTAATGATT
This sequence comes from Phyllostachys edulis, assembly GCA_036346405.1. Taxonomy (NCBI): domain Eukaryota; kingdom Viridiplantae; phylum Streptophyta; class Magnoliopsida; order Poales; family Poaceae; genus Phyllostachys; species Phyllostachys edulis. The sequence goes on from CM070556.1 coordinate 47,805,822, forward strand.
GAGCATCTGATTGCTCAATTTGGCTTCATGAGAAGCGTTTTGGATATGACTATTCCAATCTTAATTGTTGAGAGTAGTTCTACGGACGTTTGGCGCACAAGATGTTCATCACAAATTCATCTCAAGGTGAAGATTGTTGAGTTTGAGTGTGGTACGTATTGAGTTTAAGTGTGATACGAATTTTGTTTCCTACTTCAACTCATAGGTCTACTCCTACACAGGTCTACTCCTATACGGAGTTTTTCATATACCACTATAAATTCAGCCTTGTAGTTCATAGGGTAGAACAAGAGTTTCATTGTAAATATCTCCTTATATAGTGATATCGCATTCGTGGCTTTTTCCGCTAGGGTTTTCCATATAAAATTTGTGTCTCCGTTTTCTATTTTCGGTTCATTATTTGCAACAATTATAAATGGGAATAAGGTGCTACAGTGCTAAAACTACTAGGCAATTTTATGTCTCAGAATTTTGCCATGAAGATTATGAAAACCAAGAGAATCAAACCACAATCCATAGAGTGGATGATAGAGAACAATCGGCCTCTTTCAAGATGTATGTTATGTTTTCTTGAAAGGCTTGTGGATGCAGGTCTCAGTGCAGGAAACTTAGCATCCCTGATTTTTCAGACAAACGAACACATAATACTTGCGTCCTTAGTTTATTATCATACAGCCGAAGCCAAAAAAAATTATATTGGCACAGGTTTAATATTTTATCTGTACACATATATATGCATTGCAAAGACAAATTTATTTGAAAATGGCAGAATAACTACCTTCTATTTTGAAATGTGAAAATAATAGAACTAGGTAGTTGGTAACATGCATATTTTGTACAACAAATTGCAATGTCAAGAAACAACATTTTAGTCCATGACACAAGGCATGATCACATGAATTAGTTATCACAGAGCCTTCTTCTTGTTACCCCTTTCTTGTGTTTGGTTAATGGTAAGAGATAAAAAATATGTTTACAGATGTTCTTTCTCTTTCTTTGTTTTTTCTTCTAAAGTTAGAAAGTGTTCATGTACACAGGCTACCGAAAATGATCAGGCCGCAAAGAAGCCTCAGAAGACAAACAGCCTTGTTTGCCAGGATTGCGAAGGAAATGGTGAGCTTGCTTTTGTTTAAATTGGATAAGGAAAGAATTTCCTCATTGCCGTTAAATGTTCTTGATGTTCTTGTAAGGATACACTGAAATTCCCAAAGGCCATATAGCTCATTGTTTGAATGTAGAGATGAGAAAATTGGAGTGGAAACTAGTTCCAAACTCCCCTGATGATCCTAATACTTCCTGATTGGGTTTGGGCTCTTTCGGTATTGGGTTTCCTCAATGCATGAAACTTATCCTTCCTTGGACAGCAAAACCCTGTCTGGTGTTAAACAAAGGGTGATTATGTGTTTGATTGCTGGTATTCTCAGAAAAATGGGACACTAATAATAGAACGTGAAACCGTGTTGAGCTCCCAAGCAGTGGGAGGGGAAAATGATCTCCGACCTCGTGCCTATTGAAGAATGAGCCGGCAACTCATAGGCAGTGCCTTGGTTAAGGGAACGGAACCCACTGGAGCCGTAGTGAAAGCGAGTCTTCACAGGGCGATTTTCAGTGCTTATGGATCCGAACCTAGGTGATCTATTCATGACTAGGATGAAGCTTGGATAAAACTAAGTAGATGTCCGAACCGACTGATGTTGAAGAATCAGCAGATGAGTTGTGTTTAAGGGTGAAATGCCACTCGAACCCAGAGCTAGCTGGTTAACCTTGTAACTTTTAAGGGTATTTGTGGTATTTTTCTATTGTTCTAGGGTTTAGTCTTGTGTCCTTTGTACTCTATATATTGCCCATTGGGCTATTACAATACATACATAATATTCATAACATGGTATCAGAGCAAATGTACAAACCCTAGCCTCCAACTACTTCCAGTGCCCGCTGCCCCTGGAGGAGCAATCTCCACTCCCAGGGGCGACCGCGTCCTCGTCATCGCGAGCGAAGAAGATGGACCACGTCGAGACCACCCAATCCATGCCCCAGAAGCAAAGGAGGGAAGCCCGTCGGAGGAGAGGTCTTCTCGCGAGTGCCTCTACTCCCGAAGCAGAGGGTGCTCTCCCGCCTGTGCTCCCGAAGCAAGTCTCATCGATCTTAACGGATCCGCCGCCGCCTAGCCGTCTCTCATCTAGATCTGGCATCATCAGGCTGTCTTCGAGCTCGATCCCGACGGATCCACCGCCGCCTGGCCTTCTCTCGCATGGATCTGGCCGGATCCATGCAGAGGGAAGGTTCTTCAAGCTGCCCCGACGCCTAGGTCACCGCTTCCCGTGCCATCCGCGATGCCCCGACGACTGTGCGGCCTCAGATCCGACTGCCACCGACGTCGCCTTGCTCGGGTTGCCTAGGTCTCAGTCACGACTTGCTCGCGTTGGGGAGGAGTAGATCCGAGTCGGGGAGTTGGTGGCTCAGACGAGCTTGCGGCCAATGGCGACAGCGCTCTTGCCCTCCTAGACCATGGCGACCACGGGGCCAGAGACAATGTACTCCATGAGCCCCGCGAAGAAGGGCTTGGACGATAGATTGGCATAGTGCTTCTCAGCAAACAACTTCTCCACGTTCATAAGCTTCATGGCTTTGAGGTAGAAGCCCTTCTTCTCGAAGCGGCTGATGACCTCGCCAATGAGGCCCCTCTGGACGTCGTCGAGCTTGATCATGATGAAGGTCTGCTCTGTCGCCATTGCTAGCTTGAGGAGAGGCTGCTCGCTTCGAGCTTTTTGGGGGATTTGTTTTGCTTTGGTCGGCGCCGTTGGGAGGAGGTGGCGGGGAGTATAGAGTTGATCTGGTTTAGCCAGATCTGGCTGGAGCTGCTCCAGCTTCTCTGGCTCTTGATTCTTAATCAGCTCTAGCTTCTTCTCTAGTACTTTTGCTTCAGCTTCTCCCACTCCGGCTTCTAACAGCTTCTTCCATTATTAAAGCTTGATGCTGCTAGTATCTACTGCTAGTTATCATTAAGTCATTTCTTTCTTCATGTCATTTCTTCCGTTGCATCCATTCAAGTCTGTAATCTTCTATCTTTGAATTCATCTAAGTCATGCGAGTCTCCAAATTTATTGTCAGTCAGCTGATTGCTTCGCTAGCCACAATCTGTCCTCTTAGATCGAGAGTGGCGCTCTTCTTTCCCTTTCGCATGGCAGCAGCCACCGCTCTTCTCTCCGAGCCGTTGCAGATCGTAGAAGTCGTTATGATGTCGTTGCTTTCTCTGAGCTGCCGCCCTGAGCGTCTAAGGCTGTCAAGCTTCTTCCGCACCACGCCTCCGCTACGCTTCTTGTGCACTGCGCCATCGCCGTCTTAGGCTTCGATCTGCGCGCCATGCTTCTATCTATTCCTCTTCGGTTTGATTTGACAACTTTTTCTATTCCTGTCGGTTTCATCATCTTTTTCGTCGTGTTACCGCGGTCGACTTTGCTCCCGCTTGCCTCTACTTTCTCAGCCCTTGCACCTTATGCTTTACGAGCTGTCGCACGACCCCGGATGAGAGATCTTATGATACTTGACATATTTTTCAAGAGCTGCATGCTACGACGACATTATCAAGACTTGGACTTCGGATTTTCCCTATTATAGTGTCAACCCTTTTCAAATGTAATACTATTGCATACGTCTTGCATTTGAGGGACGGGGGTGTTAAGGGTATTTGTGGTGTTTTTCTATTGTTCTAGGGTTTAGTTTTGTGTCCCTTATACTCTATATATTGCACATTGAGCTATTGCAATTCGTACACAATATTCATAATAGTAACAACTTAAATTTGTGAATTGTCGTTAGCATTTACAAACTTAGTACCCTAGAACTCAATTCCATACTTATGGAGTGAGAATTTGGCCATTGTATTTTTTTCTAATCACTCACAAATTAGCTAGTACTACCTGGTTCTAATTATTTTGCTTGTTCAACTAATATATCTGATACTGTAGATATTAGTTGGACTATTAAGTGTTATGCAGACCAATATATTCCTCTTCTATACACTTGAGCTGTTTGATCATCTTCTGACGCAACTTCGTTTGAAACCTTAGACGTAAAATAACGAACTTTTTTTTATTAATTAACTTTTTTGAATTTTATTTTAAAGTTAACCCCCGACGCACTTTATTTCCAATTCTGACCCCTTTGGTCACGCCACAGGTGGTGGCGTGACAAAACAACACTGTCACGTGCCAGGATAAGCCCCCAAAATAGCACCTTTTGTCACACCATTGGTTGTGGCGTGATCAAATAACACCGTCACGCCATCGAAGTGTTACGCCACTTCGAAAGGCGTGACAAGAGTTTGACCGAAATGGGCTAACGTGATGTTGTGTTATTTCACACGCTACGGTGGTAACATGACCAAAGAGGTCGAATGGAAATAAAGTGTGCCGGATGTTAACTTTAAAATAAAATTCAAAAAAGATCAATTAATTACTTGTCACGCCACTTCCAAAAAGGTTCTCGATATACCCCAACTCTGCAAAGTGGCTTAAATTGAAGGTTCTTGTTGTTTGGTGTTTACATTGATTTTTAAGCCAGTTTACGCACCGTGCTTTTACAGAAAATTTATATGCCTGTGCATTTCTTATACTTTGGGAAAGCTATAGCTATGGAAATGAGCACTAGGTTAGTTGCAAGTCATGTTGCAATATTTCAAGTGGATCGGAGACTCCTACAAACATTTTGGTGTATCTCCTCTCCACACGAGATGATGGCTTTAATGTGCATTCTTTGCGTCGATCCCCTAATTCCATTTACATGTTATATTTTGGTTGTAACAATTTTATGGCAAATGACAGGTGCGATCTTATGCAACCAATGCGAGGGAAGTGGGGCGAATTCTGTTGACCATTTCAATGGTCGATTTAAAGCTGGAGCATTATGCTGGCTTTGCAGGTAAAATAAGTCTTGGTCTCACTGACAGTGGTATTTTCGGAATACATCTCTATCAGAACTACTTTAACTAACCTGCTGACATCATCTTGTGTCGGTTCATTTGAAATTCTGCAGGGAAAGCGCGAAATCTTATGTGGGAGCTGCAACGGCGCTGGCTTCTTGGGTGGATTTCTGAGCACTTTCGATGAAACTGCACAGTAGTGTGAATGGTTTATATTCTTCTTTTTGTTTGTGTTGTATTTGACCAATTTTGGGAGATTTCACTTGTATTGTATCCTCTCGAAACAATTTGTGCTTTAGGATCGGGGCAATTAAGGAACCAAAAAAGTTTGTAATTTTGTATTTTTCACCATGTCGTGGACACGCACCCTGTCAACCCACAATTTGTTTTGTGCAAATTTTTTTTATGGCACTAAAAGGTCTTTCGAATTTGTATTTGCTACTGGGTTTCTTATTGAGATGGTTTGTTGCAACCATATCGACAACTGTTGATTTGTATCAATGAAGATTAACTCGCGAACACTTAAATGACTGACAAATAGCCTCACTGTGCTCCTCTGTCATTACCATGTCATTGCAGAGGATGCGGCCGAATGGTGCCCTCTTGCCTCTTGGGGTTCCATCCATGAGGTGGCAAGGCAGAGAGGGAGAGCGAGGCGTCAGAGAAAGCACCGGTTCCGGCGACCACGCAGACCCCGGGGCTCCGGTGGCGCGTGATGCGTGCTCGTGGTAGTATCGGCGACGGCGTGCCCGCCTGGAGCACGAGCTCACGTGCCGCATCCCAAGTGAGAGAGCTGCTCTTCTCTCCTTCAGGAAGGGTCTCACCAGCGATCCCGATGGCCGCCTCTCGTCGTGGCATGGCGAGGACGACTACTGCCGGTGGGAAGGCGTCGTGTGCAGCGACATCACGGGCTATGTCAAGAAGCTCAAGCTCCGCAACACCTTCTGCAGCAACGGGAGCTCTGGCCTTGGAGGCGAGATAAGTTCATCTCTGCTCAAGTTGCAGCATCTTAAATATCTAGACCTTAGCGCGAATGATCTTGGAAAGCTCAGTGCTCCTCTTCCAAAATTGTTGGGCTCGCTTGACAACCTGAGGTATCTCAACCTTTCCAACACAAACTACCTTGGTACGATACCTCCTCAGCTTGGTAATCTGTCCAAGCTGTCATACCTTGATCTGAGCAGCAAAGCTGATAGCTCATACAGTCATACTACAGTAGAGGCGGATTTAGCTTGTACTCTGGAGATCTCTCGTGGTTAACCGGTTTGTCTTCGTTGGAGTACCTTGACATGAGCCAAGTGAACCTGAGTGCAGCTGTCGGCTGGGCTCAGGCTGTTAGCATGCTTCCATCCTTGGGCGTTCTCACCTTGTCGAATTGTGCACTGACCTTTTCAGGATCACTCTTTGGTTCCAATCTCACAAGACAGCTTCGTAAACTTGATCTCTCATCAAACACGATTTACAGCTCAAGCTTGGGATAAGGCTTTGGGATGTACATACCCTCATGTATCTTGATCTCTCTGACAATGGATTGTCTGGTCCTTTTCCTGATGCACTAGGTAACATGACCAATCTTGAAGTCCTCCGCTTGGCAGAAAACAACTTGACAGGAATGATTCCAGCAACCTTGAAGAGTTTATGTAGCTTGCAAATTGTGGACATGTCGATGAATCTGATCAACGGGAGCATGGTGGAGTTCATGAAGAGGCTACCACGCTGTGCGCTGGAAAATATACATGTCCTGCATCTGTCAAAGAACAACTTATCCTGGCATCTTCCGAAATGGATAGGTGGAATGTCTAATCTAACCGATCTTGATCTGTCTAATAACATGCTTGTAGGAGAAGTACCTCGGGGGATTTGTTGATTCTCAGCCCAGTTCCGCACAGGATTTCTCGTGCCTGTAGCGAGTCCGGCAAGATTCAGACAGCAAGCTTCAGAAACGAGAAAGCGCAGGGACAACCGAATACTTTGGGGCTGCCTGCTCTCACGGCACAACAGCTTTTTCTTTGTATTGCTTCTATCTTGGTGTTGAGAACTTACAAGACTCAATGTGTTTATAAAGGCTGAAGACTCAAACCGTATATGGACTCGGAGTCATACATGAATCGGATACGGACTCTGCATATGCAAAAACAGATACGAATACTACTACATGGTTTCCAAAACTCTCCTGCTGTTGCCAGCGCAGGATTAAGTCCAACAGGATTGGCACACTCACGAAGCTAACCAGCCTATCTCTGCAGTACAACAAAATCACTAGCTCTTTATCAGAAGAGCATTTTGACAGTCTAGTGAGTCTGAAATCGTTGGATTTGTCACACAACCCTTTGAAGATGGAGATGGGATTGAATTGGAGTCCTCCATTTAGATTGATCCAGGCCAATTTTGCTGATATCCAAATGGGCCCTCCCTTCCCAACATGGCTCAAACAACAAGAAAATATCGAGGATCTGGACATTTCTCATGCAGGCAGTGGACACATTCCCAAATTGGTTTTGGAGCATGTGTTCAAATGTCATCTACCTGAACATCTCTATGAATCAGATCAGTGTCAGGTTACCATCTTCACTCAGATTTATGAGACGGGCTTTCATGATGTTTCTTGGTTCAAACCAGTTTACAGGTTCAGTACCACTCCTCCCGGAACTTTTGTTTGCTTTGGATCTCTCCAGGAATTCTTTATCAGGTTCGATTCCATCAGACTTGGGCACTACTACCCTGGCAGGGCTGGATCTTTCTTCCAATAAGATCAATGGCCCTGTTAGAATAGAAATCATTTTGTATTTCCTTATCTGCCATTTGTATTTTCTTATCTGTATATGACATATCCCCCTTGTACTCCCTATATATATTGCACATTGGGTCTCATGAATATACAGACAATATCCATAACATGGTATCAGAGCTAGGGCACTAACTTAGTTCCTTCCGCTGCCATCCCACCACCGCTGTCGTCGTCGTCGAAGGCCGCCGCCGCTCAGATCGAGCCGCTGCCGCACCGAGGTCTCCGCTCGCCTTTGTCGCCGTCTACCGCTCTTGATGCCCTCCACGATGAGCGTGCCTGAGCCCGCCACCCGATGCGTGCAGCCCAACGCCGCCGCCTCCGCGCGCCGCCGGCAACCACTGCTAGGGCCGGCTCCCGTTGCCAGCAAAAGCAGCACCGCCACAGAGGAATGAGAAGGCGCCGATCCGATGCCCGATTCGACGCCGCCGCCGCCGTCCGCGCCGTCCTCTGTCGACCCCCAACCCGTCCGCTCCGCTCCACAGCGCACGGCTTGACCGACGGTTTTGGATAAGGCAACCTTCGGTTTCCTTTTAAAACAGTCGGTTTTCCCAAAAAAAAAAATATACAGAACGTCGCTCTAACCGCCGTGCTGTCCATTGCCACTTGTTAGACTTCGTTGCCTTGGTCGCCGTGTCGTCTAGTGTCGTCTACCCATAGCTTCCGTTCTATTAGCTGCGATCTCATTCTCGGGAACAAAGCTTCATGGCACAAACTAAAGGTTGTGGTCTTCACTCATAGAGATCACGCTCAATGGTCTCCGCCTCTGGGGACATATCACTGGTACTCGACCTTGTTCGCTGTTGCCGGTTTAGCCTCCTCCCAGACAGCCTACTTCTGCACCTCCTGCAGAAAATGAGGCCGCCAAGGAGGCAGAGACCACTACTGCTACTGCTGACGCTGCTGATGAGGCCTTTCAGTATGTCATAGACGCTTTTGAGTGCTAGTGTGCTAATAAGGCCCGTGTTCGCGCCATCCTGGTGTTTAGCGTCGACGACTCCATCCAGCCAGACATTGTTGGTTCATGTTCTACTCGCCAGGTCTGGTAATACTTGCGTGAGTGATACCAGCAGAGCAGCGATGCTCAGTTCTTTTCGCTTCAATGTGAGTTAGAGACGCTTCGCTAGGAGGACTCCTTCGTCGACGACTTCTTTCGAGCCTGGCGCCTCTCGGCGCCACCGGATGAGTGGCTTCTCCGCTTCCGCCGAAGTGTCATAAGGTGCGTATATGATCGTGATCACCTTCGTTTTTATGACTTCGTCTGCCATCTTCGCCCAGAGTTTGAGCCTTTCAGGCTCAACTCTCGAAGCCGCCACCACGCAAGCGATCCACCGAGGCTCTTTCGACACTTCGTGCTGAGGAGCTTCACCGCGGGTTAGCAGCATAGTTTGTTCCGGCTGTGCTTGCTGGCCTTTCTTCTTCGACTACACCGACGGCTTCTGCTTCGACTACAGTCCCTCCTCAGGTGTCTGTTTTCGCTCCTATTTTTGCACCAACTGGCGGTTCAGTGCACTTATTGCAAGAGCTCGGGCACGACTACTAGAGTTGTGCGGTGTGAAAAAAGCGGAACAAGGCGCTTGGGGCTAGACGATCCAAGGGGGGTAGGGAGGCCCTTCTTCCACGGGAGGACAGACCAGCACGTTAGGACCTTCTCAGCGAGGTGACTCTGTTTAGAAGTTCCACAGCTCTACTTCAGCCTCTCTCACAAATTTCAAAGAGAGTTCTCGCTAGTCTAGTTCAGATGTCTCCTCCAGGTACTTCTTGGGTTCTGGATTCTGGTGCATCTTTCCACATGACACCGGACTCCACATCTCTCATTTCAGTAGGACCTCCTTTTTTTTCTATATCAATTCAGACAGCTGACGGTACTCCTCTGTCTGTCAACTCTCTGACTCTTTTATTTGCTAATTTTTTTGTTCCAACAGTTTCCCATGTTCCCTAGCTTACCATGCAGCTTCTTTCGGTGGGTTAGCTTACCAATCGCTTACCAATCTCGGCTGTAGGGTTGGTTTTGACTCTCACACCGGTTTCATCTAGTATCGACGGACAGAGACAATACTTGGGACTGGCCGGCGCCGTAGGAGTTTTTGCGTAGTGGCATCATCGCTTAGGTCACTTTTGTGGGTCTCGCCTTTCTTCATTAGTTCGTCAGGGTGTTCTTGGACATGTTACTATTGATACGACTATATTTTGTCAGGGTTGTAAGCTGGGCAAGTAGCTACAACTTTCTTATCATTCTAGTGGGTCCTTGTCTTCTTATCCTTTTGACTTAGTTCATTCAGATGTATGGGGACTGCGCCTATTATCTCTAAAGGCGGGCATAAATTTTATGTGATCTTCATTGATGATTATTCCGCTTTTACATAGATTTTCCCTATGTCTAATCGTCGCCGCTTTCATCTATCGTAGCTTTGCAACGATGGTTTGTACTCGCTTTGATTCTTTTATACGTACTTTTTGCTGTGACTCTGCTGGCGAATACTGTTCTAGTGCTTTTAAACAGTTTCTTTCTGAGTAGGGCACTCTTTACCAGTCTTTTTGTTCTGGTGTCCATGCTCAAAATGGGGTTGCTGAGCGCAAACATCGTCATCTGATTGAGACTGTCCGTACTCTTCTCCTTGCCTTTCACGTTCTACCACAGTTCTGGGCTGAGACTGTTTCTACGGCTGTATATCTCATCAATATGCAGCCTTCCACTACTCTTTAGGGTGTCAGTCTTATAGAGCGTCTCTACTCTCGAGCCATCCAGTACACTCACCTTCGTGTTTTGGGTTCTACTTGTTTTGTTCTTCTGCAGCCTCGTGAGCGCACCAAACTATCAGCTCAGTCAGTTGAGTGTGTGTTTCTTGGTTATAGTTCTGGGTATAAGGATTATCGCTGCTATAATCCTTCTACTAGATGGATCAGGATTTCACGAGACGTTGTCTTTGGCGAATCTCAACCTTTCTTCTATTGAGATTCGGCTCCTTCTCCTGTTTCCACTGTTGAGTTAGTTTCATGGTTGTCTCTTTCTGACTCTTCATCCATTTCTCCACTATCACAGTCTTCCCCTGGTCTGTCTTTAGTGGTTCCTTCTGTACCTCCGCCTCCGGTGCTGCATTCTGCAGCACCACCGTTTCATTTCTCTGGTATTCACTACTCTAAGCGTCCTCGTCCTTAACCAGTCTCCTCTCCTGGTATCTTGCCGACACCCACATCTGATTCTCCTGATGATGCTCCTCGTTACGCCCTTCGTGACCGGACATCCCTTCGACCTCCTGGTCGTCTTAGATTTGCTCCGATAGCTCATGCTCTCTGTCACTAAGCCTAGTTCTTATCGTGAGGCTACTCCTCATTCTGAGTGGCAGCTCGCTATGGCAGAGGAGCTTGATACTCTTTGACGTACAGGGACTTGGGATATTGTACCCACACCTGTGCATGTTCGTCCTATCACGTGTAAGTGGGTGTACAAGATTAAGACCCGGTCTGATGGTACTATTGAGTGTTACAAGGCTTGTCTTGTGGCTCGCGACTTTCAGCAGGAGTTCAGTCGTGACTATGATGAGACCCATGCCCCTGTTGCCCATGTGGCCATTGTTCATACCCTTGTTACGGTTGCTTCTGTTCACAAGTGGTCTATCTCTCAGCTGGATGTTAAGAATGTCTTTCTTAATGGTGTTTTGCATGAGGAGGTCTACATGCAGCCACCATTTGGGTATTCTGTTCCCGATGGGCATGTCTGTCGTCTTCGTCGTGCTCTTTATGGCCTCAAACAGGCTCCTCGTGCCTGGTTTGTGCGTTTTACCTCAATGATTACTGATGTCGGTTTCACTGTCAGTTTCCACAATCTTGCTCTTTTTGTCCATATCTCATCTCGGGGTAGGATACTGCTTCTTCTGTACATTGATGATATACTCATTACTGGTGATGATTCCTCATTCATCACGTTTGTGAAGAAGCATCTCAGTGAGCAATTTTTTATGACTAATCTTGGTTTTCTTACGTATTTCCTTGGGATTGAGTTCTCTTCCATGCTAGAGGGTTACTACCTCTCTCAGCAGAAGTATGTCTAGGATCTTCTTGATCGGTTTGGTCTGACTGACATTCGCACTACTAAGACTCCCATGGAGCTATCTCTATAGCTTCGTGCCACTGATGGTGATCTTCTTGAGGATCCTACTCGATATCGTCATCTTGTTGGGAGTTTGGTGTATCTTGTGAGCACTCGTCCTGATATTGCTTATACTGTTCATATCTTGAGTCAATTCATGGCTCGTCCTACACATCTTCACTACAATCACCTTCTTCATGTTCTTCGCTACTTGCTTGGGACTATCTCTCGTCGTTTGTTTTTCCTGGCTCCACCTCACTACAGCTTCAGACGTACTCCGATGCGACCTGGGCTAGTGATCCTTCTGATCGTCGTTCTTTTTCTGTTTACTGTGTTTTTCTTGGCCCAACCCTGATTGCTTAGAAGACAAAGAAGCATACTACAGTTTTCCGTTCGAGTGCAGAGGCTGAGTTGAGAGCTATAGCAGCAATGGCAGCAGATGTTACTTGGTTGAGGAGGCTACTTACAGATTTTGGAGTGACTGTGATGGGACCTATGACTCTTTTGTCTCACAGTACATGTGCTATCAGTATTGCCCGTGACCTAGCGAAGCATAAGCTCACCAAGCATATTGGTGTGCATGCTTTATACACTCACTCACAGGTGAAGGAGAGAATACTTGCTTTACAATTTGTGCCATCGAGTTACAGATTGGTCGACTTCTTCACGGCTATAGACTAAGGTACAACATTTATATTTTCTCTCCAAACTCGGTTTGTGTGATCTACCATGAGTTTGGGGAAGGGGGTGTTAGAATATGAATTCTTTTGTATTTCCTTATCCGCCTCTTATATTTTTTTATCTCATATAGCATATTCCCTTATACTCCTTATATATATTGCCCGTTGGACCTCATAAATATACACACAATATTCACAACAGTCCCCATCCCAGCATCCCTTTGCGAGATGGCGGGCTTATATCATTTGGATTTGTCTAACAATAATATCTCTGGACAACTTCCTCGATGTAGGAAGTTGCCAATGGGTTTACGGCTTGGAAATATCTTATTACACCATAACAGTCTTTCAGGGAAATTTCCAGTTTTCTTCAAACATTGCAAGGATATGGTTTTTCTTAATTTGGCTTACAACATGTTCTCCGGGACCATACGTGGTGCATAGGGCGAAAATTGCCATCATAACGCATCTGCAATTGAGATCAAATTTGTTCTCAGGTGACATTCCTACTCAGTTGACAGAACTTCATAATTTGCTGTTCTTGGACCTAGCAGACAACAATATTTCAGGCTCCATACCACACTCTCTGGCTACAATGTCAGGAATGACAAAGAATACAAACCCCGCTTGGGGACGCATACCCTTATGACACACTCCCAGGTGATCAAATTTGGTCCAATCTTTTATGGTGATGAAAGGGCAAGAGCGTGCCTATCCAAACGAAGCAAGATACATGGTCAGCCTTGATTTGTCTAGCAACAATTTGGGTGGAAATATTCCCGAAGAATTATGTTCCCTTACAGGGTTGATAAACTTGAACTTGTCTTACAGTCACTTAAATGGAACAATTCCCCGTAACATTGGTGCCATACAAAAGCTTGAATCGTTTGACTTGTCGATGAACGAGCTTTCTGGTGAAATTCCTTCAAGTATCTCAGATTTAACTTTCAAAAGTTGGTTGAACTTATCATATAACAATCTATCAGGCAGAATACCCTCTGGGAGTCAGTTGCAAGCTCTTGCTAATCCAGCATCCATCTACGTAGGCAACATTGGTCTCTGCGGGCCACCTCTTTCTAAGAATTGTTTAGAGAATTCAGTGAATAATCAGGGTCATCTTGAAGGGCATAATGGTATATCAGACGCGACGTTCTTCTATCTCAGCCTGGTTGAAGGATTTATAGTTGGACTTTGGTTGGTGGTATTTGCCTTCTTGTTCTGCAAAACATGGAGAATTACTTATTTCTGGTCTTTCGACAAGCTATGTTATACGGTGTATGTGTTTATTGCTTTGATATGGGCAAGTAAAACATCAAATGCCGAGTTAAGCAAATTTTGCAGGAGTACGATAACAAGTTGATGGCGTGCCTCTGACAATGTTGCATGTTCCTGAGTTATTATAATCATGCAAAGTGTAGAGTGGAAATTTCTGTATGTCATTGTTGTGTGTCATCTTACTATTGCCCTTCATATGTTTAAATCCTTCTCAAATTAGAAAATTTTGTGCTTTTACTGCTCCATGTATGCTGATGAGTGAGTGTACTGACAAATTACAGTCTCAAATTAGAAAAATAGGGCACCAAAATCATATTTATATGAAATGTCATTTAATGTTCCTCTTACATTGTCTGGTCTCTACTATATTAGCACAGTAAATTTGTCGTGTGGAACATCACAACAATCCTCCATAATATTTTATGCTTAAGGCAACTTTTGTATTTGCCACTATAAAACAATCTTTTTTTTATTAGCCGCTGCAAAAGGGTACAGTTATTCCTTCATTGGAAAGTGAGTGTGGTTTTTGTATTTTTTTTTTTTTGTGAGGAGAAGAGAGCTTTGCTAATTACTCAGGAAAATAATTACAATCCTGAGCAACTAATTGCTCGATACAATATGGACAATGTTCGTGCCACACAGCAAAATACTAAGCGCGCTTTGCCAACTATGCAAGCTCACGAGCCACTACATTTTGCTCTTTCTTCGTATGCCGAATCTAAAACGCCGGCAACTGGGCAGCTAGCTCCAAGATTTCTGACACAATAAAATTATGCTGAGAACGTTGTGCAGCCGGGTTCTGCAGCATGTCGACCACCGAACTTGTAACGCTCCCAAATTCTAAAAACGTTAAACTCTTTACAATTGCTTAGGATGTACAGTTGCGAAGTAAGCAATGTCTCAAGCAAGCTTTCGATTACAACAAAATCTAACATTTTATTACATAAAATTAAGGCTTAACAGCTAGTTTTAACCTGACACGGACATCCAAGTCCAAATTTAATATAATACAAGACAAAAGAACTTTAAACCACAGGCACACTTGAGCACGGTCGAGACCTAATAACAGTAGTAGCTGTCATCTGTGGGTCCACAAAAATCCTGTTCATCAAGATCCTCTGCATTTTCCCTAGTTTCTTCTGTAGATTGTTTGCAGATTATGCAAAAATGAGTACAACTTCCGTACTCAACAAGCCACATGAAAAAGCTAAATAATTACATGCAAGGAGTTCAAAGGATGGTTAGGGTTTACCTTAACAGGCATATGTGGATGCAATTTGCGCTTAAAGCGTTTACAATTAAAACAAGAAACAATAATAAATAATAACATCGGGGGTTTTCAACAAACTCAATTACCAACTTACCATCTCAAAACTCTACTTATGCCTCATGTACTGGAATCACCCATTAACACAGCTTCATTAACCTGAAGCACGGCGTATTCGAATACCTTTTATACACTCGCAGAGTTGTCCAACTTACCCACAAGATATCTCAAACTCATACTGTCGGAAAATAGACATGCAACACATTAGCGCATGATCGAGTTGAGATAACAAAGCCTTTTCACTGCTTAACCTTTTCTAGCCTCTACCCGGTAGGTTTTAACTCCATACAGCCATAGGGAGACTCCACCGGCCCAGTGGATCTTACAACCCTATGCTGACGGCACCTACCGTTGTGTGTAGACTACCGAGTGTCCCTTCAGGCCCACTCCTGTCACACCCCAGTTCCGCAACTACTCTATCACACCAGAGCAGTTACCTTTCCAGTAGATATTCAATCGGATCAGTAGTGTACTTAGCCAGGGAGTAATGACCACGCTTGTAGTTGAGCGATTTTTTATGTCGGTCACTTGGCACAAGGTTCTTGTCCTTACTTGTCATCCAGTGAGGTGATGGCCCAACACCAACTTGTGGCTGTCCACCTTCCGATCTCACTAATGACTCACTTTTACCACAAGTCTATTGGGTTGTCCAACTTCTTGGACACGACCCTCAACTTTCCACCAAAACCATTGGCGAATCGCCAATACTGCTCTTTTGATTGATAAACACATTTGTGTGACAAAGCTACTTATATAGCTAATATTTTATGTGAATTTGTCAAGGTGAATATGGCCTACAAGTGCTGGGTGGGTTTGTATGTGGGGTAATAGGATTTATCTAATTATCATGGCATTCAAAAGTATTATTTCAATATTTAACATACTTGGCACAAATACAATAATGAAAGTAATAATAAATATATGAAATGTGGGTTCAAAATGATCAAGGAATGTGACTTGCCTTCTTGCACAAAGTCCTATAGATACTGGTCTTGTCCGGCGTTTTCTGGAGTCTGATCGTCAAGATCGTGACCTAACGAGAAGCAATGCAATAAAATAAACCAAGTAAAATCCGGCTTGACAAGGAATGAGCTGGGAACAACATGCAAGTAAATAAAACCAGAAAAGAAACTTAAAGGAAGGTGTTGTGGGATGGTAGGGATTTATCTGGTGCTTGATTAGACTGGACGGAGTTTGAGATTCGGATCCAAGTACAACAAAAATATTGCAAAGGAATAATGAATACTATGGAAAGGTGAAAAGTTCTATTGTGAGCTTGATATAGCGGATCGGAGTCAAGATTAGGCTTTCCTGCTCGAGGCAATGTAATGGGTATGAATTGTCAATTTAGGGTTTCAGGTAAAAACAGTCGAGATAGTGAATAGTGCTAAAATACTATTCACAACTGAATAGGATTCACTGATTTGGTTAATGAACAGTAAAACACAGTTTACTGTGCATTTACTGGATTTAGGAAATGGTAATTATTTTACTGTGCTATGAACAGTGTTGGGTTAAAAACTGGAATGAATAGTGTCGGCTTGTGCACAGTGCGGAGCCACGGCATTTTGGGCCGAGCCCAAACGGCCCATGGCCCATTTGCGCGCGGCCTCAAAGGCCTTCGGGGTGCTAGCCAAAGGCCATAGCGCCTCTACGCCGCAAGATGGGCGGATAGGCGACGAACGAAATCTGAATCAAGACCGGCGACGGCGACGGCCAACGGAGGAAAGGAAAGGCGGCGCGAGGAAGGGCTCCGCCTAGGTAGGTGCCTCATCCTCTCGAGTTTTTGAGCGGGTGGGTTTTGGAGTTGGTTTCTTGGGGTGGTGGCGACGGTGAGTGAGAGGCGGCGCCGGTGAGGATCCGACGGATCTGAGGCCGGAGGGGTGGGGAAAGGGATCCGGGAGGGTACGGGGGTGTTTGGGTGGGAGGGATTTGAACGGGGAGGGTGGATTTGGTCTTACGGGGAAGGGAACCGAGGCAGCGGCGGCACTTGCCGGCTCTGGGGACGAAGGTGGTGGGGGAGGGGAAGGCTTGGTGCGGGTGTTGAAGGCCGGGTGGGGGCAGCTTTTATAGCCCCTGGAGAGGCGGTGGGAGCAGTCCGCCGCACAGGACGGCGGCGACATGGGCGGTGGAGCGGATCTAGTGCGGTGAGGTGAGGGGGGTATGGGCGCAGCATGAGCGGCGCCATGGTGGCTCTGCTCCCTCATCGAGCCGAGCGGGAGGTGGCACGGCGGGTCGCGGTTGCGCGCGCAGATGGCGAAAGGCAGGCGGCGGCTTGGGGCGCGTGCGCATTGAAGGCGCGGGAGGGGAGGTGGCTCGTTCTCCCACTGGAGCAAAGCCAGGAGGTGGTGCGGTGGTGATGGAATGCGGGCGACGCAGCGTGGGCTGCAGATCGGGGCAGGCGCCGCATTGAAGGCAGGGAGGGAGGTGGCGCGGCGAGGTGGTGGCGCACTGGTGCAGCTTTGGCACGGAGCAATGGCTAGGAGTGGTGGCGATGGCGTCTCCCATGGCGACGCGCGGCTTGGCGACGGAGTGGAGGCAGCTCAGGCGACTGTGTTTCTAGAGAGGGGAAAGCAGGAGGGCAAAAAGGGAAAGCGGATTTGATGGTTTTTGTTGAATTTTGCTAAGATTTGAACGAAAGCGAAAATCAAATCAAAACTCAAATTGATTTTGAAATTTTGAAATTTTGCAGATGTTTCAGAACTACAATCAGTCTCCAGCACAATCGGCTTCCGAATCCACTCTGCCGCCAAGAACCATCTTCCCGGCACGCCTACACTTCAACTTCTTCTGCAGAATTAGCTTGCTTCATAGCTCGTTCGAGGACAACACCACCCTTCCCTTATCATCCTCGAATCACGATTCCAAGTCCGCATAATCACAATATCGAGAAGGCTCCATCCACGCAATCTTTACCTAGCTCGCTCAGAGATGCCCATTTTAGCTTCACCCGATCGTAAATAGGATGGACATGCTAAACAGTTCAATGGCCGCTTTTTCCTTTGTCGTCCGACACCACCTCCTTTTGTCGATCTGAAATAGTGAATTCCAATAATCTTCCAGAACTTAACAGAGCTAGTAATGGAGATTACCTTCGAGTGTGCTTTTTCTATTACCACCGCCACGAGTTTTAATTAGACTATGAAAATAACATAGGATTGCAAGAACGGTTAACATGCAACTGCATGATGGCCAAGAGTTCTTATTATTATTAAGGAGGAACTTAGGTTTCGACATACGGTGGGAGCCTTCCCACCGTACGGTCCGATCCGGATGCAATATGTTAGTAAGAGCAAGGCAACATTTTCTTCCTATTGTTGCAACATATCAAACACTCATATACAACGCCACCTCAAAATCTCGGGATCAATCAAACAAAAATTCTCATAATAAAAAATCGTGCACACAAACACATCACAAACACATCCGGATATGCCAACATATCAAAAAATGCAACATCTCATAATTTTGTATGCAACAATTTTTTCCGTCAGATGCAACAAATTTTCTCCTCGTGCAACAAAATTTTCAACGGTTGCAACATTTTTCCCTCCGCTCTCTCACAAGGTGCTCCGTGACCACCTCACAAGGGAGGGCCGCTCGGCTTCTTGGCCGGTGCCGACCAAAGAGGGCGTGGTGGCAGGAGGCGCCGGGGCCGAACCGGCAGAGGAGGCCAGGCGGCAAGCAGCCATGAGGGGGGGAGGCAATGGGAGAAGGTGAACACTCCATCAGGGTCGGACGGTCCGGGAAGGCGAATCCGTCTTGGGGCGGCGGAGGCTAAGAGCTCGGGAGACGCGCTACCACCAATCCAGACGCCAGGATGTAGGGCGCGAGCCGAGGCGGCGGCCGGAGGCCGAGCCGGCCGAAGGCCGACGCAGAGCTGAGCCGAGCCATGCCGAGGCGACGCAGAGCTGTGCCGAGGCCCAAGGGTGTGGGGAGCTAGGCGTGGCCCGGCCTGAGCACGAGCCAGGGCGGTGGGGAGGAGGGCCGGGAGAGGAGAAAGGCGGCATGGTGGAAGAGGCGACGAGACAATGAGTGGTGGAGGAGAGAGCGAGTGTTGGAGGAGAGAGCGATGGGGATAAGAGCGGGCGCGGGAGTCGAGAAGATGAAGTAGAGTGGAGAGGGTTTGGCGTCCGTGCCCGGACGACGCTTCCTATCATTTCCTATTATTAACCATAGTCTTTGCATGGTAGCTTGGATCATCGTAAAAATACATGTGGTTTTTGTATTTGCCTATGTCCGCATCGCTTAAATTTGGCCTCTCTTGTGACAACCTCGTGTTGGACCCAGATTTTGAAATCCCGAATCCTCTCAGAAAAACATTGTGCTATTCCCTAGATCAAGAGATAGCACTCACAAATACATTATCAAACATCTCATACATAATGTATACCAACCATTCATTAATTTACAAACATCGAGTCACATAGACCGTGATCGGGTCGTTTTACAATAAGGGTTGAACAGCCAAGGGGTTACATTACAAAAGTAGCGGAAGTGGCAACGGAAGAAAAAGGGTGAGAGCACATCTCTCCACAGGTAAGCGACTAGGGGTTACCCGTGTGCGTCCAATATTTCCCAAAGACTTAGATAATATAGGATGCACGCAAGCACCAACGTAGCCAGCTAGACTGAGGCGAGATCTAGACTACTAGAGACTATTAAATCTCCTCCATCATCTTGATCATCGACTTTTGGATCCTCATGGTATGCGTAATGTCCTTCATTTGTGGCTTCTGGGGGTTTGGGGGAAAAGAGCGAGGATGAGCATAACTTTCGTGCTCGCGAGCCAACACACAAAATGTAATAATATACATGCAAGGCTAGACAAGAATGGCTCGGGTTCTTTTATTTGCTAAAGCAAGGTGTTCAATTATCAATATTAGTAAATCCATCGGTGCAACAGATGATCCACTTGCCTACTATGCTACCGCCCACTCATCATCAACTCAAGGAAATTGAATTAAGTGGCTTTGATTATCGCTTCCTTAGGCCAGCGTGGCGTTGAATCAAAGTGACAACAAAACGGTGGTTAACTCAATGCATGAATGCATGCCTTAAAACCGATAGTGATTCGCTTCAATAAACGACGCGACAAGGCCGGGTCCGCTTTCCGATCGAAAGCGAGGAGCCCTAGGGCGCATGGGAGCACCGCCGGCGTCGTCGAGCGGCGGCGAGTGGCGATCGAAAAGTGGGCGAAACAGAACCCCATGAGTGGCGGCGGCAGCATCGAGAGGCACTGTACAAATGACAAGCAGCATGGCAGACAGCGTGGAGGCGCGGTGGCACAAGTGGTGGGGTGGCGCACAAGGGGAAGCAAGGTGCGCACGAGCAACGCCTGGTGTGGGATAGCCGAGGGGAGGTTGGGAGCATGGGGTGGCTGTGGTGGTGGGGCGGGCGGCGGCATGGGGAGAAGGGGTGGCATGGTGGGAGTCCATGGTCATGGAAGGAGCATGGAGCTGGGGAAGACTTCTCGACGCTGGGACGCTGGTGGCAGACGTGTTGGCCGGGAGGGGCTCACCGAGGGCGTTGATTTGCCAAGGCGCGGCCGAAAAAAATGGAGCATGGGCGATTTTGGGAGGGAACCTTACCAGAGAGGAAGGAGGTGAAGTGGGGAGGCCCATGGTGGTGCACAAGGCTCTTCTTATAGCCTGGGAAGGGAGGAGGAGCCATGGAGGCGCGGTGACCCGAGGTGGCCGGTGAGAGCACGAGGGCGGGCGTAGAGCGACGGGACGGAGTGGGCGCTGATGCACGCACGACATCACGATGACGACTCCACAGGCCAAGGTAGGTGGGCGCAACTCGGGGACGGGATGGCACGACCAGCGAAAGCAGCGCGGCGACGCAGTATCGCTGCAACGGCGTCGCATGGGCGATAGGGCAAGGAGCAGTGCGGCGGACGGAGAAGGCGACAGTCGACGGGCGGCGTCCACGGCGACGGCAAAGGACTTAGAGTCAGCAGATGAGGTGTCAGTGCTTCTTGACGACGGGCCAAGCGTTAACGCCGATCGAGGTGGGCGGTTTCTTATCGCACGGAAAGAAGAAAAGAGAAGGGCCAGGGGAGCGGAGATGGACCATTGGGCCTAAAGGGAGGGGTCAGACCAAGGAGAAAATGTGGGAAATTTTGAAAAGAGACTCAAATTCAATTTGAATTCAAAGTGGAAGGAGAATTTTGCAATTAACACACTAATTGAATTGGGTTTTCTAAATCAAAATGACAAATAGATAAATACTATTCAAGAACCGAAAATGGTGTTGTTACAACTCGACCACATCTTGCCACAAATCGAGTGTAGCAAAGTGTGATAGACATACAAACATGCTTAGCGATGGCAATTTGTCCCGCAGCAGTTGTCGGTGACATGTGGGGATTATCCCCGTAAGGGCGTGGGCGGAGGCTAGACTTTTCTCATGGGGCTTGGGGATGTCGCCTACCTAACATAGCAGATTTGAGGTGATAAAGCTAAAAAAAATGTTTTATTTGTGTATTACATAAATTTTTATCTATACATTAAATTTTAAGTTTTAAAGATATATTTTATGAAAAACTATACCTAAATACTTACTCCCTCCATTCCCATTTACATGACGTCCTGTAGTTCATATCATTCTTTGTCAACGCCAATTAAATAAAACCGAGGTAGTATTAATTAATTGGTAAAATCATATCAATGTTTAAAAACATATTTAAACAACATGTTGGATCCATAGTGATCCCCACGTGGCCGTGGTCCTTGTAGAGGCAGGGGTTTGGGACGGTTTCAAGACAAAACTGAAGGGCTTCTTTATACTTTGGGTGCTGCTAGGTTTTAGTAGGAATCCCCTTGTGAAATTGACGCCTACACATAAATAATTTCCATCTTTCTCACTCTCTCACTCCAGAGTCCAATCTGCAAATCCTCTCAACTTCGCCTCCATCAGCAAGATATGATGCATTTCCCTACTTGTTTGCTTTGCTTGTCTCTACTCTCTAGTCTTTGTTAAGATGTAAGCGTTATATTTTTACCATTCTATTTTCTAATCAGAGTAATATGTAGTTAGATCTAAGACATATATAGTAAGATGTAAGTTGACAATTCATGTATTAAGTCAAACATGTAGTGCATCTGGATGTGAGAGGAATTGGAGCATATCTAAACATATTCATTCACTGAAGATTTGTACATGACTTACCTCCCTGCCGATCTGGTCCGGGGATGACTAACAGGGAGCGCTACGACGCCCGTTGGTGCCACTCGGTCGTGATGACCTAGCAGGTGAGCACGGACCCCTACCCGGTGTCCGATATGCAGACGTCGCCCTCTAATGCACTACGCCTCGCTTTTAGTGCATTCTTCCCCGCCAAGATGTACTTCAACGTGTTCGTAAGCCTCGCATGGTGTGCGGGTCATGCGATGGCGGTCTCGATGTGCTTACAATCTGCATAGCTACTCATATCAAATGAAAGAGAACACATGTTCAGTATCAAACATTATAAATATCATTAGTGAAACGAGCAAAGAATGTCAGTTCTTACGGTCTCGTCATGCCATGAGGCACTGTGATGATCAAACGAGCGACGGAGCCTCTCCTGGTGCGTCACTTGCTCCGGACATTGTGGTGGAGTACGAGTTAGTCTGGAGCGCAACACAGGTATGTACCACTCCATGTACTGGAGGTACGTCCGTACGTCGTAGGGTCTCCTCCTGCACGACCTCGGTGCGCCGCCTCCGCCCAAATAGAATCCACTTGTGTTGGATCGCTTCCACTCGCTGTCGGCCGGCCTACTGGATTGTCTACATTCGAGAGTGATTCGTGTCAAAACATGGAACAGGGATATAAAATGCAAACAATTCTCAAATGGAGTTGGACTCACAAGTGGGCCGGCCACGCAAAGATCATGTCAGTCGGAGGGGGCACCACCTGGTACAAATCAAATTGACGCATTACGCGCTGCGGCGCGTAAGGCTCCACCATGTGGGTGAACACCAAGTGGTAGGTCGTCGCCCACAGTACTGTGTCTTGCACACATTGCACGGATAGTCCGTGCGGCGCTACCGTGTGCACGAACTCTAGGGTCCATAGAGTCCATATAATGTCGTTGTCGCGCAACGACTCGAACTCGTTATGGAACAATGAGTAACACCTTGCCAGTCTGTCTTCGGTCCAAAGATAGTCAAGCGAGCCCACCCAGAGCCCATAGTTGGCCCGTCGATCGGATCATGCAACCTGGGGTAGGGGTGCATTGCTCTCGCGAAGGCACGCTGCCCAATGGGAAGTGCTCCTAACTCCATAGTTGCAGGAGCATGTAGCACATGACAAGGTATGGTCTCACACCGGTGTGGCACTGTGAAGTGTCACACAGCCCCCTGTATGTGGCACAGAGGACGGTTGACCCCCAACTATACTGAGGCATGGCCCCAGCCTTCGCGTCGGCCAAAGAATCAGCGATGCGGATGAAGCTGGGGTACACCCAATCGCCCTGTATAGTGGAAAACATGGCCTAGCCGAAGAGATGGAGAAGGTACGCGACGAGGTGTGTCCTAACAACATCGTCATGTGCATTCAGCGGGCATTCGCTGAAGTTCCTTAGCCAGGTCTGAGGGACACCACGGGTGCTATCTGGAAGAGGTATGCCAAAGCGATGCCACAACCGAGCCTTCCAGTCCGCCGACAGGTGGCCGGGAACGACTGGCTCACCCCTAATCAGAAGTCCGGTCAAGAATGCGACATCCTAGAGAGTGACCGTCATATCTCCCCACTGAAAGTGGAATGTGTGAGTCTCGAGTCTCCACCTGTCGACAAGGGCCGACATCAAACTGCCGTCCAGGGTGAAGTACCGTCCGACCGAGAGTAGTCTGGCAAAGGGCAACAAATCCGTCTCGAAGAATTAGGACGTAGCGATCATCGAGCCCCCAATAATGCCTCTCAGACCGAAGCGCCAGGGGTGGAGGGCCATCCCCGTCCCCGGCGATCCACACCTAACATCAGTGATGCTCATCGTAAAAGGGTTCCAGTAGCTCTGGCAGAGGCATGACTTGCAAGAGAGGAAACATATAGATTAGTAGTGAATAAATCAATAATGACGACTAGTTCATTAGGGGCTAATTTATCGCAACTAACTAAATAATACAAATATAATAGCGCTAAAACGATAAGGACTATATTAATTACACCTATGTAACTACAGCTAATTAACTACACATTTTATAAAGACAATTCGTACGAGAAAAAAAATTTACTTGCTAATATGGCGGCTAATGATGGCACTAACAATCTTTAGTCGTCCGCGAAAATGAAATCGACCGAGATGGCGAAAATGAAAGCGAGCTAAAAGTGAGCAAGGAAGAGTGTGAGTGAAGTCTCTCACTTGCTTCCTCGGAATTTATAGCGAAATGAGACGAAAAACGCTACCGCTAATGACAGAGGATTCAATTTATGCAAGCGGTTGAAAGATAGGCGATAGAAAAGAAAGGGAATGAAGGGAGATTCTCGGTCACTTCCTTGTTTTTGGGCGGCCAAAAGCACGCGGGGAGGGGCGGACCCGGTCAGGGCGATGTATATATGTACATGTATATACATGTGTGTATACATACATACATGTATACATGTATATATATAATTTGTGGGTCACTTACTCGAGGCCCGATGGGTCGATGACCGGTCCGGATTTTATAACCATATTTTTTGAAAATTTCAATGAATGTAGTTGCAACTCATGTGAGCGCACCCAAAAGCACTTTGTATTTTTATAATGATGACTGTGATGTTCAAATTATTATTCAAAATTTCAACAAATGACAAATCCAAGACAAGGCACTTAGAAAATTTTACTACAACAAATATCTTGGCGCCAAATAAACACCATCGTATCCAAGTGATATCCATAGCATATCTGAACCATCCAATCCATCTACCAGGAATCTATTCTTTTCTTTGTAGTATACCATTGACCTCCCGTCGGATGAAAAACAAACGGTTGAAATTCGTCCTGAAGGAAATTGGAAAATTTTTGTGGAAAATTGTGCCATCTTATCCAAATTAATCTCTACCAGTCAAATGTGCAATTCATCCTTCTAAGTAGTAAAATCCACCATCAGCGAAATAAAAAATTCAAAAATATTCGAAATAAAAATGGAAAATAAGTTTGAATATAATACATGAGATTCAAAAATACGGGAGAAACCAAACAAACCTCCGCGTTGCCCATCAGCTGCTTCTCCCCGCAACACCACACCACGCCTTCCTCCCAAATCCGCCCGCGACACAAATTTCCTCGGATTTTTTTCTCTTCTCCATCTCGATATCGAACTCGGCTTCTTGGATTTGACCTCCTCCTCGCGGCGTCCTTCTTTTCCCTCGCTTTTTCGGCTTCTTGTTGAGTTGGGAGTCGCCCAAGAACTCGAGTTTTTGGCCCTTGATCCAAAGTGCCCCTAATTCTGCAAAGTAGCGGGGAAAGATTCGATTTTGCGATCTCTGGGAGTGGTTTAGGGCCTTAATCAGAGAACCCACCTGGGGAATTTGGTTCCGTGACCTAAACAGGTGGGAATTTTGGTTTGGCGATGGAGCAAGAGAAGCAACAGCAGGTGCAGCCACCGGCGCCCGCGCCCGCCCCTGCAACTGAGCCGAAGGTTGCTGCGCTACCTCCGCAGCCGAAGCCGGCGGCCTCGGTGCAGCCTGTGACGCCGGCGCCAAGGCCGTGGCCAGTGGCCTTCACGCCTATGTGAGCAAATTATTTTGTTTGAGAATTTAAAATATACTGTTGTTGTTTGGTCATGTGTTGAAGTGAAGAACGTAGTTCAATTGAGGTTCAAATTTTATTTGTATAGTTCCCTTTTCAAAAGTTTATGTGGTTTTATATACGAGTCGGGAAAATGAAAACAACTGAGATTAGAGAAATTTTTGGTGTTGGGGAATTTGATATGCCTGTGGAAGTGATGCTAATTTTTACAGAGCTGTAGAGTTAGATACAATAGTTCTTGACAAGGCTGCGGCTATCGAATTAGTTATGGATTGTTAGGGTTTGAATGGTTTGCTTTTGGTGAAATTAGATGCTTCTGCATTTCAAATTTGAATTGCTATAATGTTACAGGAAGTGTTGTGGTCTTGAGTAGACAACTAGGCTATATATCATTCAGCATGATGCAATTCCTGGCGCGCTAACTCTACCGGGTGTTAATTTGAAAGCACGTGCATTACTTCGGTGAGCAGAGTTAATGGGTCTTGCGTCTCAAAAGTTCACATGGAAAGAATCTGTGCTGAAGATCTCACCATGTTACAATAGGGCCATCCTCATTCTCCAGTTTTATGGGAAATAAACTTCCATGATGTCATTAGTTCTTTGCAAAAGTCATTTTGTTGCTCATGACTCATGAGTCACATTGTTACTTCTTGGTTGGAGCCTTGGAGGTAACAAAAGCAGGTACAGTACTGCATTTGCAAACAACTTCTTTTACTAATGGTCCTTTAATTTATTTTTCAGGAAACCTGTGGTCGAAATGAAGAGCGGTACTCCAACAAAGAAAAAGAAGCATTGTAATTGCAGAAACTCGCATTGTCTGAAGCTGTGAGTTTTCTAGTGCATGAAAAATTGTTTCAAGTTTCAACCGTGACCATCAAATATTAAAAAACATTCAGTATAGGTTCATGATATTTGCAAACGCATACTTTTACATTCTATTGGCAAAAGAAGGTTAGCATTGTGTCCATGATAAACTATACTGAGTTCTTCTGTTTGAACGAAAACTGATGTCGACTCGAGTTGAATAGGATGATCAATTCTAGTATCATTAGTGGAGAAATTGATTAAACACATGATTATATGTGTGTAATAGCTTTCTAATAAAGCTGGTCCTATGCCTTTTGCTCCAAAATGATGTGTGTAATCATTGGGCAAATTGGAATTATAAAATACATAAAGCTTGGCAGTAAGAAGGTCAATATATTGTTATTGAATCATTTTGAAACGAAATTTAGTTTCATCTTTCATGCTATTATTTATTTCTCTTTGGTCAATGGTATGTTGTGGTCTCAACTTTTTGTGCCAAGTTACCATATTGGTATTTTCAACTTTCATACTATATTTCAAGTTTCTTATTTGATATGGTTAATTGACTAATCTTATTTAATTTATAAAATGAGCATTTATTATCATATAGAACATCGTGTGAATAGAAGGTACACTCACTAACTTGATATTTATTTGTTAGGTACTGCGAGTGTTTTGCAGCAGGTCTTTATTGTGACGGCTGCAATTGTAAAGAATGTGGAAACAATGTTGAGAATGAAAACGCTAGGCAGGAGGCTATTAACAGTACGAAGCAACGGAATTCAAAGGCTTTTCAACCTAAGATTGAAAATGGCTCAAATACTCTCAGTGTTCGAAAGGTACATTCTTTCTCTAATAGAATGGTGTAGGTGGGTCATGTATCTCTGCAATATCCAATAGCTTACAGCCTTACACACAGCAGTAGGTAGGTACCCTTCAAGTTATATAAAGTCGATAATAAAAGTTTTGACATGTACGGAGTATTAGGTCCGCACTTCTGCTTATGCTTTTTTCTGATATGCCCTACAATCTACATGATGGCTGATGCAATAAAATTGTTACAAGATATGCTTGCTGGTACACATATGAAGCATGCTGTAAGTTAGAAGGAATCCTTGAACAAGAGTAAAGAACAGTCCATGCTTTCTAAACCTATTCAAGAAGCAGCTAGAAAGTCATGAAAATGGTACTGAGTACTGACATAGATCTGTATATAAAATGGACATATTGAACTGAGCTTGATGACTCATACTAAATAGTGACCGACAATCAAAGCACGTGGCATCATCTTATAAAGACCTTTTTGTAACATCAATTACTGTTTAGTGTAAACATGTGCAAAATCAGGATTTCTGAAATACGTGGTATGATATATTTCATGTGATAAACTCAAGTGGAATTTTTTATAGCTCGCCTCATATATATCCAATTTAGTGAGCAGTGTTTATGCGATACATAGAACATTCATTCTCTGCCAACTATCATTCAAATGCATAAATTCAGTTCCAGGACTCGTAAACTTACAAGCGAGTTATTTAGATGAAAAATTTGTTGGTAGTTTAGTTCTTTTAGTAGGTAATATTGAATCAATCACTTTTGTAGCTGGCATCACTTAAAAAATGGGATATTGGTGCATCCATTTTCAAGTTTTAATGCAAGCAATGAATTTGATTGTTGATTAGTTGCAGCACATAATTTTTTTGGGGCCAGTCTGGCAGGAAGGGCTGCAGACCCAAAATTATTCGGGTCAGTTAAAGAAGTTCAAAGAAACTAGAGGCCAGTAGAGGGGCTACTGTTCTTGGGTTAGAACCAACTCCAAAAATTATGTCACTGTTCTTTCACTCAATACATAATTTTCATTTGAAAACAGGCACCACCTCGCTGCTCCTTTCTTCACACCTCCCTACACAGTGTTTCATACTTGTGCTTCAAGCCTAACGGTCTAGTTGATCATTCCCCATGCTAGAAGGTGTGTAGGCGACCAATAGGCAGATTTTATGGAAACAACCGCTAATATGTTAAATGGCTAGTAGCTAACATTTATTTTTGCATTATGTGTTGTGTTCTGAACTAAAACCCTTCTGTACTGCCCATCTAGTTAATCAGCTATATAAATATTATGCTTCATATTTCAGTTAGACACCATTGCCTTGGTTCTTTTTTTGCATTATTAAGTTATCTCTTTTTTATACTTTGGTTTACTGGATTTAAATAAAATATGTTTTTTCATGTTAATCATTCTGATGCATTTAACTAATCTTAATTGACCATCAGGATGGTGCTGGAGCACCGCCTTCACTTCCAAAGCATAATAAAGGTTGTCACTGCAAGAAATCAGGATGTCTCAAGAAGTACTGTGAATGCTTCCAAGCAAATATCCTTTGCTCCAAGAATTGTAAATGTATGGATTGCAAGAACTTCGAAGGAAGTGAAGAGCTGCGGGCTATAATTCAAGGGGATATTCCATCTGATCGAAATAACGTTCAACAAGCTGCTAATGTCGCTCTTAATGGTGCCATTGGATCCTCAGGGTATAGATGTTCTCCAGCACGTAGAAAAAGGCCTCCAGAAGATTCCTTTGGTCAGAGACTAAATGGTGAAAGAAGCATGATGCGGACACAGTTTCAAGAGGTATTTTCCACATGAGCTGGTTCTGCAATGTTCCAATAACCTGTCTGATTAAATTCTGGTCTAGTGTGTCACATCCGTTTTCTTGGTAGTATCTTTTTACTTCTTGATGGTTGTGTCAAAACCCAGTTGGGTGTTCATCCACTTCATCACTGCTACTGATTTTTGTCTAACTTTAGCTATAAATTTCTCGGACTCCTAATTGTTTCTTGTGTTTTAGGCTAACCACGTGGATGCTTCACAAGTTGCTTCTTCTACTGGACCTGAAGGGTGCATCGGAAATTACCAGAGTAAATCTAAAAGCTATAGGTAAGTAAAAAATCTTGGATTGGTTTATTGGATAACCTGAGAACAAAAAGGATTCAAATCAACTCCATAGCCAAATTATATCCAAAGTGAATTCATGGCCAAAAGCAACAAAGAAAGGCAGGCTAGCACCATCTCACAGGGCATCAGCTGGTCAATTCTTGAGGCTTTTGCCATTTGAAAAGCATAATCTCTGGACAGTTAGCTGCTAGTTTGTGCCATCTTGAGGTGGTCCTAGCCACTCGGTTCATGTGAAAATTCTATGATGTTGGGTTTATTCCCAAATTCTTCCTCCGCTCACAAATATATGTGTTTGGACTTTGGACATCAACATGGTCTCCAAGATATAACTTGGACTAATTTCAATCATAATAATAATATACTACAAAATTGTATTATTATGAAGTATGGACTAATATTATTTTCATATGATCAAGCAAGATACTTTTACTTATATCAATAGTCAAATTTTGAAAAGTTTGACTGCACTCTCTAAAACGTATGAACGGAGGTTGCACTTTCTAAAACTATTGGTTAAAAAAAAGTAAGTATCGCTGCACTTTGTACTTGATGCCTCATTTTGTGCTTTATGTATCCTTCTGATGACATATGCTATATTTTAGGTCTCCGCTGGCAAACACTATCCATCTTACGGATGTTAACGACCTAACCAAGCATTTGGTGATTGTATGCAGAAAGGCAGCAGAAGCATTCCTAACAATAGCTGGTACACGATTTTATGCATTTCATTTGACTGGACTATTTTTAGAACTTGTATGAATGAACATGTGAATTAGGTTAACTATTCAATTATTCATGGTGGAAAGATGGACTACTCGGTGACCAGGAAAAAAATCTGCTTATTGTTTTTTAGTTGCATGTCCTACACATGTTAATTGGACATCTTTGGAGGATTTCAGATGATTACACGGCTGTCTTCTATTTTCAATTAAAAAATATGTGCATCTAGAAGAATAGCTTTGCTTCATCGAGGACATATCTAGTGCTAGTGCAAACCATCATTTTGGTGCAACCTTGAAATACCATTTTTGTTTGAGCACCAAATGCAGGTGGGAGTGTTGTCACTGTCTCTAGATTTATTTTATACTAAAATGTTTTCCATATTTGCAGATAACAAAATGGAGATGGACGAAGAGAGGGAAATTTACACAAATGGTGACCTAAACAATGAAAAATGCAAGAAGCAGGAAGTTCAGAAAGCTGCTGCTAGTCAACCTGACAGTGTGGCCTATATAGATCAGTGGAATGCTGCTGATTTTGAATCCTGTTGCTCTAACACCCAAGAGGATTCTAGGCCTGCCTCTCCAGGAACACAAGCGCTGATGTGTGATGAGCAGGGTACTGCATTTGAAACAGATTATAGAAGTTCATTTCGGCGGCATTGCATGATCAGGACACTTCAGAGCTAAATGCTCTGCAAGAAAAGGCAGTGTTGACAGGGTTTCGAGACTACCTCCGGATACTTATCACACGTGGAAAAATAAACGGTGAGATGAATTTGCTAAGATATTTCTACCCTTCAATAACGCTGACGACTTGACACAAATTTGACATATCTTGCTTGTTACATTTGGATATATTTCAAGTAAATTCACCCCTGCTACAGTGCTACTGCACTTTGTTTTCAAATTGGCCATTTTAAATTAATTGAAACTATCAGATTCACGTGAGGAAAATCAACAAGATCAGGATGAGTTAAATTGAGAAATCGGAACTTTCGCCAATGAAGTTAGAACTACACACAAGTTGTATACTTGCATCCAAGGATCAAAATACGGGTAAAATCGATGGCGGTAGTAACGGTTACCGATGGTAACCGGAAAACCCAGTCGAAATTCATTTGAAGAAATTTGAATTGGGGATGTAACCGCCGGGATTTTGAATTTGAATTTAAATTTGAAAATTTTCAGCTGGTTTTTAGGATCCTGGTTCCCACCGGTAAAACCGGTAACCGCCAGGATTTTGATCCATGCTTGTATCACAGTTGGTACATATGATGGTTCTAGGTGATGAACTCTTGTTGGCCTGTTGGTGTAGGAGATTTTGAAGGATATTAGTTGGTTAGCTCCGTTGACCATCAATGAAATATTTGCAATACTGGCACATTATGATGAATTTTAGTTGATTAGTTGGCACAGCAATGTTTGCATCCTATTCTGGTTCAATATAATATTTCAGCCCGGATATTTGAAATGGTACTTGTTATGCTGACAAAAATTCATTTGTGTGTGTGGAATGTGTTGTTGCTTGTTGTGATCTTAAAATTTATTGTTGCTTTTTTATTTAACTTGGGGCTTGCCGAGCTGATTGTTTTGCCGGGATAACAGAAGCGAACTTGTCATCAGAGGCAACGATGGAGTTGGAGGCTGGAAGACATCATGGAGCAACCACCATTTTACCCCCACTAAAAGCTGAGGAAAACCTGAAGCTCCAGCCGACCCCAAAATATTAAAACAAGTCAACCATCTGCGTCAAATTGTGGATCAAAAGACCAAGTGTGACCGTTGAAGTAGATTTAGCCTCAAAATTTGCAGTTTCATGTCAAAAACATGTTTGTAACGCAGCACACCTGTGTATATACTGATAGTATAGTCCTTGTTGCCATTTCTGGCAACCGGCCATGTAGCATCAGCCATTCATGAGGTGTAAAGCAGGCAATAATTTTCCTGCTGATCATGTAATTAATTTAATCAATTATTAGTTGTTTTATACGATGAATCACCTATTCTGGTGGTAGTTTGTGCTCTGCCCTTTCTGGGTGATAGAACTGTTGTAACGATGTAACTTTCATCAAGATGTATACTGGCTTGCCTCCCATGAATCATGATGAACCAATGCACCCCACTCGGAAGGTGTGCATGATCGCATCGCTAGTATAGTAGTAGAGCGGTCAAAATGGATGGATTTGGTTCAAATGATCTTTACCTGAATTTACATAAGGATGACATGGAATCATGAATCAGAAACCACCAGAAAACCGACTGGTTTTTGGTGGACCGCTTGGCTCCAAGATTTTCCACGGAACAGAGATATTGAACTCAAGTCGTTGCCAGTCAACAAATAGTATTAATCCGACAATGCAATTTCCGGTGCACAGCACAACAACACATCAATATGCTTGGGGGGCAGCCGTCATCAATTCAACAAGTATGAATTTACATCAAAATTTAGCCAAGTAGCAACTAATGCTGGTGACACGAAGTTATTACTATGCCAGCCCAATGCTTGCTTCATCTCCTGTACGATGCCTTCGCAGAAGCAGGTTTTTCTCGAATTCCTTCAGGTAATCTAGCAGTAAAACGCAGGCGAAAAGGAGAAACCCACCGAAATAGTTAGTGCCTCCACCCCACCACCACCACCTCCACCGCCTTTACTAAAATGGAATGGAGGAAAACCTCCATTGCCATCATCAAGTTTAGGTCCTTTCAGCTTCCCTAAATTCCATAGATGACACAAATAAAATCAAATGCATGTTTATTCAAGCGAACACACCATGGTCAGATTCAATTTCAATGGGTGAGGTAATGCTTTCCAAAATATTTTTTTACCTTTAGGGTTGGATCGTTGAATGGTTGCGGTAGAAGATTTCCGCTGTGTGCTTTGGGTTTGTGTTGCATGGCATCTTACACTCTTGAGGTAAATAAGATGTTATTTAAAGGTAGGATTCATACTGAATGATCATAACTAAAGTGAACAGACTGGATAATTTCCTCATCAATAAGGCAATAACTGAAGCTATAAACAGTAAATAGTACATTATGGTGTTTGGCCTTAGTAAATTAAAAAAAAAAAAGAAGCCTGATCTTTGCATTACATAAGTAGCCCATGCCAAAACATTGAGTTTGACTTGATTTTCACGTATGCATATAGCAGAAGTGCATAGCTGCTTGCTTCCCCAGCCATTCTACCTATCGACAATTCAAGGTTATATCATCTACAGGCGCATACTGCGCTATGTTTTCATTTGTTTGTTATATCCATAACAAACAAATGCCACAAAATATATAACCTCCGATGCACCGATATTCCTGACGAACAGCGTACCAGTATCCTGATACATATCAGATATGGTACGGCTCTATCAGAAACATTTATGTTTTTTTTAAAGAAAACAAAAATCCGATACTTCCCGATACCTCGATACGGCCCATAATTCAAGCTCAGTCCACTTGATATGTCTGGTTGCCTAGTTTTGAACCACATTCAGTGCTTTGAGGCACATAATTATTGCCTGAATATATATTCAGTGTTAAGAGAACTAATGATGTAAATATTATTTAGGCTTATACATATGTTTAGTGTCCCCCCTTGTTAAGCTTTCGTAATGCATATCTTACACTTCAATTGGACAAAACAATTTGGTAATGCACATGGGTAAAAAAAACATTCCTGTTGTTTTGAATGTTCCATGATCCATAGTATATTATGTGAGCAGACACTAAATTATTCTCCATTTTAATAAACTAAATTGTAACTGATCTTGCAGCATAATTTGAGATGGCTTTTTGCTCATTGTTTTGTTCTATTGTATCATGAACTAGCCTTGACTAAAACTTATCAAGTATCGTATTTTATATTTTTACTATTTTTAATATATATATATATATACACATCCATATCGCCAGATCGGGTTTTTTTGGGGGAAATGGGGTATCGTCAGATCGTCAGATCTGCATCACCGCATCAAAGATCGCGTGATCGGTGCATCATAGTATATAACCACTGGGTGCTATAAGCTAGCACTGAAACAATGACCTGTCTCATTCTGAGCCCCATAGTTATCTCAACTTCAAATTTACCAGCAATGATTTAACTCTGCTTAAGGATGCATGTTTCCTCAGCCCTCACAATTATCTGAACTGATACATGGTTACCAGGAACTGATGGTTTAATACAACCAATTAATCATACCAGAATACGGTGTTATTCGTAAAAAAAGAAGAAGAATATGATGTTATTGAGAAGATATAAAGTAAGGATAGCTCTCATGTGTTCTGTTCTGAGTTTTCTGGAATTCCACTACCAAGTAGTTATCTCTTAAACCTTCATGGAACTTTGAATCGTTTGCATTTGCCATCATCTCAGCCGTGACATTACTTTTTACTTTTTAATGCTAGCTTCTTTTAATATATTCCTGTGCAAATGCAAAAGGAGAACACATATAGTTCAGATGTATGATAGTAAATGTTTTTGCAGTTTGCTTGATAAATTCTTGTGCTTTCCCAATTCATGGAACACTCTACTCGAAGGAAAACAAAGTTACACATTTGAGTCATGAAGTATCTACTGAATAAAGGAAACCCAACTAGTGAGAAAAAGAATGCATACATGCAATGTTTTTTTAGCAGACACTTTCCCAGTAAATGAGAGGGAATGGACTTGGGCTCTCTGAATTTGTGTACATAGTATGGTCAATTCATTGCATCTCTCTCCTGCATCAAAATGCCAAGAATTGTCCTCAACGACACACTTCAGTGAATAAAGTAATCAACTACCTTTTCTTATTCATATCTTCTAACAGAATTCTATTCATCAGTGTTAAGTGTTAACATTGCATATCAACATATGATAGCTATGCTATCACTACAGTACTACTGAATACTGATATCTAGGACAGAATATAAACATTGTCAGTACTTAGTAACCACCAGTAACAGGTCGCAACTGTTTTCAAATTTAAAACACATACACCTTTTAACAAACACATATGGTGTCAGAAACTGGAACCTCACCCATGCAATCCACCTTATATTAGTTAATACATTATTTCATAAAAAAATTAAACTATTAACAAAGAACTGCATTATAAGATAACACAAATATACAATGAACATGATTGCTACTTGTATAGTTTTATAATGGACCATTGCATCTCCATGATAGTTCAGGGAACCAGAAATGTGAATAACTGGTTTCAAATGGCAGTGAACCAAACAAGTCCTTAACTGCATGTGAGGAATCAATGAAGAACTACTGTATAAATGCCAACTGTTAAGCTGCCAAATTGTCACACACCATAGAGGAGCTTAGAAGGCAATTATTCACCTGTGAATCGTCCAGTTGCAGCACGGGGAGCCACATTTTGTTGCAAAGAGCACATAATGAATGCTGACATGGGAAAATACCAGTCAAGACCTGCAATGTGCAACAGTTCACAAGTCATTAAAATGAACTCGTGTAACAATACATCAACCAGCAACAAAATACACACAAGTTTCTATAGCAATCAACAACACAGAATAATTAACGCGTGGAATGATGGACAAATTCTCATTCAGCTCAGTTCATGTAACATCCCAAGTTTTGGAGATTATTTGAAGCATTTGAAAATAAAAATAACCATTTGATTTGTCTTGGTTAAGTCAAAGCTTAAATTGAATTTTCATAAATCAAAACAATTTAATGTAATTAATATAAACTTCACTTAAATTAAAAGTTGTTTTATTTGGGTTCCTTGAGTTCAAGAGAATTTTCTATGAATTTTTGGAATTTAATTGCTATTTCTTTGATCTCGGTTTTATTTAATTCAATTTCTAAATTCGGAAATCATTTTAATTTCTGGATTTTCCTGAAATCCTTTCTTTCGGCCTATTTCCTTTTTCTTTCCCGCCGGCCCGCTCTGCCTTGGCCTTTCCTCTTTTGCGCCACAACCCAATGAGCCAAGACTGCCTTTCCTCCTCCTCATCATTGTCTTGAGCTCATATTGTCAACCACTAGCCCTCCTTCCTCCCACCTAGGATGAAAAACCCGTGGTTTCCGCCATTCTGGCAAGAATCGAATTCTACGGGGGGAACTGGATTCAAATACCAGCCGGAAAACTTCAAATTCAAATTAAAATTAAAAATTCCGGCGGAACATCTCAAATTCAAATTTATTTGGACGAATTTTGACCGAGTTTTTTCCGAATTCCGGCCTTACGGCCGTGGGTTCCTCTCGAAACCAGATTCGATCCTCGCACTTTGCAGATCGTCAGTGTCCGAGCCGTCAGATCTGCGCCTTCCTCTCAAACACTCCCATCCCGACCTTTCTAAGTGCGCCCCTCTGTGTCAAAACCCTTGCCTCGACCTTCTCTCCCAAAACCCCAAGCTACCGGCCCCGATTTCGTGTTCTTCGCGCCGAATCGCCGCCGAGACACCGTTAGCCGCCGTGGTGCTTCTTCGCGCGTTCCGAAGCCATCAAAGCTTCTCCGACCGTGCCTCCGCCACCGTTAGTTTCATGTGGCCGCGTTCTACGTCGTGCTCCCATCCCCTTCGCCCGAGTGTCACCGAGCCGCCGCCGCCCTCGTCCTCCCTAAAGCCGACCGCCACCTCCACCATTGATCTCCTTGCCGGTGAGTTCCCTCGCCTATCCGAGCGCGTCATCTCGTGCTCCTCGTCCTCCTCCGTTCCCCTCCCTTCTCGCTCCTCCTCCACCCCCATAGCATGCCACCAACACCCTCCTTCATCGCCGGCCACCTCCATCTCATGCCGCTCGACCATCCTCCCACGCCCAAGGTGTCCTCCATGTTCCTACGCCACGCCTCACCGTGCTCCTCCTTTTCCCCGAGCCAACCACCGGCCGCCACGAGCTCAGTAGCGCCACTCCACCGCCATCGCCTCGCCATTGCGCACCACAACCAAAATCTCCCTCTCCACCCCGACAACTCATTTTGCCCCTTGGTCACTGCTCCCTCGCTGCCGCTCACCGTCGACACCGTGCACCAGTGCCACCATCTTCCTCCTCTGCTTCGGTTCCTTGTAGCTCCCCTCCTCTCTCTTAAATGTGGATCCCACGTGTAAGCCTCTCTCGCTCTCTCTCTTTCCTCTTATAGCATGGTCCCACCTGTCAGTTCCTTTTTTGTTTCTTTTTCCTTTTTCTTTTCATTCGAAGGACTATTCCCTGAATATTCTTCTCTCTCTCTTTCCTTTTCGACAAATCTTTCGAAAGTCTGTTCTCCTTCGTCTGAACTCCGATTCAATCCGTTCAAATTCCTAAATTCATCTAAAATCGAGCTCTTTCTTTTAGAGTTGGTTTTTTTTGTTGCTGTTTTTGGATTTTATTTGTATTTCTTTTGGATTTATTTGTGCTTTGTTCGTTGTTTTCTCTCGTTAGACGGTCTGTTTCAAGGAGCAAGAGCAGAAGCAAGCTTTGAAGATCCAAGTGTGACAACCGAGCAAAGCCAAGACAAGTAGTAGTCCTTTGATCATGTTAAACCTATGATTTCAAAATTATATTGTTTTATATTAAATTGCATGCTATCTTTATATCAACTGCTTTTGGGAATAGTTAACCACATATTTATCACTACACCTCCATTGATAAATTGAATATGATGAATCATTTGTCACCATAAGATGGTCAATGTTAGTTGGACATATTTATATCACCAACATGAGTATCATAGAGATACTTAGTCATACTTAGTTACGATGGGCTCATGATCACATATTCAATAATGTTGAATTTAACTTAATGATATATGGAATTGTGGTGCGATGCTATTGTTGTGCATGGTGTGATATCATTGTTGTGTTGATTGTGGTGCGATGCCTCTATTATAAAATTTTATACCATGGCAGGGATTGTCATTGGTTTGGATGAACAAAATGATTTATACTCAGACGAGTGGTCGTGCAATAAAGGGAGTACATGAGGCACATTGTTTTGTATAAGATAGTCTCTCCGAGTAACTTGTCAATGACTTAATCTTGTGTGCCATTAAACTGGGTCATATCGCATGCGACCACATGTCCGTAATGGAATGGACCTAGTTGATTAATTAGCGATGTTTAAATTCTAGTTCTATTTTTAGAAGCGTAAATTACGGGATGGATATTCACAATGGCACAAGAGGGAAGCTATGTCTGGTCGTGATGACATTCAGTGTTGAAATCTTAGCGGGCAGAACTAGGTTAGGAAAGACCTTTGTAAAGGCCTTGTGATAATCACTTAGTCACGCACTTACGGAAGTGTATGATCGGACATATAAGTTAATTTATCTCTTGTGAGTAAAGCTGTAAACCTTTACAGAGTTAAAATTGTTTAAACAGCTGCGTCCGCGGTCATGGACTTACTCAGGGATTTCACACGAGAGGTGGAGTTTCTTTATAAAAATATGTCGGTTAGTAAATGTGATGTTCATATGGTGGATGTGATATTCACTTGGTGGTTTGGTTGAGAAGTGAGCGGGAGGTTCACTGTTTACTTTAAAGCAAATGATCTATTTTATTATTTCTTTTCAATTACGCATTTCAATAATTTCACTGTATTTACTATCAATACTGCTTTCTACAAAAAGAATCATACATCTAATCCTTTGTTTAAGCCTTGCATGAATATTAATCATATATTGTTTCCCTACGACTTGTTGAGTACTTTATATACTCACAGCTTTAAACTTTGTTGCTCGGTTAAAGAATATCGAGCTGCTCAAGAGTTTTATGAAGAGTTCTGTAAAGGCTTTGCGAAATAGGATACGTTCTCCACTCGACCGCCTGTGGGCATGTTGATTGGCATTTCCAAATTTTCCGTTCCACTACAAGAGTTTATTTGTTTCTTTAGCCCTGCGTGGCAAGTTAAGTAAACGTTTACTATAAGATCTAGTTACTATTACTACTTGTTATTTTGATATCTTGTTAGTTAAATCGATAAATGGATGATATTTGATCGATGTTTCCTGTGTAAGCTAGCTACTGATTTGAGACTAGTTAAAAATTCACATAGGGTTTCGGATGTGTAAATCCGGATCGCGACAGTTCAATGAGGATTGATATATTTTGACGACATCAATGTAGTCCCAAAACTTTGACCACTTGAATTCACTCAAACATAAAGCGAAGCCAATAGGTGCCAGCAGCAGAGTGTGATGATAGAAAAAGGAGAAGACAACAGCGGTCGCGAGAAGTGCGGTTCACAAGCAATTATCCCTATCTCATCCAAATAGCAAATTTCCTGTGTGATGTTGTGTACAGTCAATTGCTGATTTAGCGCCTTTTTTTTTTTGGAAAATACCTGGCACCTTGGGTACCAAATCCTGTGGGGTCAACAGAGATCAATCTTGCACGCTGAAGAACAAGAACCTAATCAAATGAACCATATGAATAGATGCAAACAAATCCAAAGCTAACTGAATAGGAGAGAGAGATTTGGATTTGATTGCTCACAGCCACAACAAAGAAAAGGCCCTCATCTTAGAACAATTCATCCAAGGGAGCTAGGGTTACTTACCAACGAAAGAAGAAACACTTCCGGAAGTCGGGATAGATCTCTACTCCGAAGGAGACGCCTCTCGACGAGAGAAGACTTCGGTGGAAGAAAAGAAAAGAAATTGTCAGCCAGCGAGATCGAAGCAGCAGCACGGCAGAACTAACAACACCAAGGCCGAAAACAGAATGCTTGCCACTCAAATATCTCACGTTCTTCCGTGTTGTGCGAACAACAAGAAAGAAAATTAAGAGCAAGGAACAACAAGCGATTTGGGGTATTCGTGCTATTAGCCAAGCATCAATACAAGAAGAAAGATTGGGAGGAAAGCACAATAATTAATTGATCAAACAAGAATTATATGGATGCATACACAGCATGAAGCTAGACGCCACCAAAGTATACCCTGATGATGCGTGGCCTGCCCCCGGCCGAGGCGGCGGAAGCGTGCGCCTGGGAGAGGTCACGAATTGGGGAGAGTTGTGACAGCTGGAGGTAGGAGAGGTTTTTTTAGGGCAAACACATCGAGGACATTTTGGTAATTGTACTTCTATTGCCCCATTTGGCCATTTCCACCCCATAATCCAGGCCCCCTTGTGTTTAAAACACTGGGATATGGGCCTCCCCTTTCCCAATCACTATTCTCCTCCTTTTCCCATTCCCCTAATCCAAACAATGGATTATTCCAAACCTACTTTGTATTTCTCATTCCCACCCATCTAAACCCACAATAACAAATTTGACGCTAAAGGGACGGATTTGGGGAGAAATCAGAATGACGAAGAACGGGCAAAACTAGGAAGAGAAGTGTTTTGTGGATACTCAGCGCATCGTAGTGTTTCAGAATTCAGAGGATAGTCAGCCGCCCTGTAATCTGGGACCCACGACCGGCCTCTAAGCTTAACATTGTTTCTCCTTAGGGCTTGTTTGGGAGTCCAAATCCCCCCCTCCCCTCGGGATCTCGGCCTATTCCCCTGGGTGGAAACCCACGTGGGAGGTTTCCCGGGTTTGCGAACTCGCCGTTTGGATATCTCTGCAAGGTGGATTCCCCGGCTCAATCCCCTCGTTTCCACAGGGAAAAAATCACCAACGCGAGACACCGGAATTATTCTCCCTCCCGCATCGCAGCACAACAACTTCGTCTCTCTCCATCTCCCATCTCCTCAGCATCCTCCCATCTCTCTCCAGTCGAGGGTGGCGCCCGGGCGGCGAGCGAGGGCTCTCCCATCTCCTCAGCATCCTCCCGACGGCAAGTGAGCGAGGATGACTTGACCCGGAGGCGAAGCGAGTAGGGCTCATGACGGAGGCGTGCAAATGAAGGAAGGAGTCGCTGGGTGTGTCTTCTCCCCAAATAAAGGTATGGAAGCCAAATCGCCAGATAACTAGTGTGTGTAGTTGGATCTGCAATGGATGTT
The DNA here is from genome assembly GCA_036346405.1 of Phyllostachys edulis. NCBI lineage: Eukaryota > Viridiplantae > Streptophyta > Magnoliopsida > Poales > Poaceae > Phyllostachys > Phyllostachys edulis. Next base: position 47,846,979 of record CM070556.1, read on the forward strand.
TGGTAGATCTGTTTGTTGCTCTGTGATGGATGCTGGTAGATCTGTGATTGTTTGGTCATTCCCCATTCATACTTGCTGTGAAATCTCTCTTCGTGGTAGATCCGTTAGGAACATATTTCCTCTATATTTGGCTGTGAAATCCATCTCTGTGTTGCTGCATTACTTCATGTTGAAACTAAGTTGGCATGTACCTGTCAGAGTTCTGCTGAAGCTTGAAGCTATTCTTTCAGATCTAATGGTGTCGGTGTCAAATGCTTTTTTTTGCTATATTTGCCAATACAATGCCTGTCAGTGGAGAAATCAGTTTAGTTGAGCTTGCACGGTTGCTCACCGATGTACTTACCGATACATTTTGGATGCCAACTTGATCCGTGCAAATAGAATTATAACCTTTTTTAAAAAAATGTAGATCAGGGCTTTTAATGCTGTATTTATGCAGACATATGCCATGTACAGGTGTGTTGATCTAGAATTGATGTGTTTTTTTTTAATTGCTAAGTAGTGCTTTTTAACCGTAGAATTTGTTAGGAATTGGGTTGGGTAGTACTGGTATTCAAAAGCTGTGAGATTCTGTTATATGAATTTGTTACTCTTTCCTATTATCAGATCCTATTTGTGAGAACTGAGAAGCACATTGCCTTCTGTTGTGCTTGCAGAACACAAAAATAAAATTTGTTGTCTGACACCTGGAGAATGTTTCAGGTACTTCAAAGTTTCAACTTTGTTAGTTAGACACATCAGATATCCTTTCTCACAAGTCACAACACTATGTTATATCTGTGTCAGAAACTGCAATCAGTAAAGTATAGGCGTTATGAATACGCTCTCTTTATTTACAAGGTGTGCTTCCATATTAACTATATATTTGGCATGTTCTAAGCACGGTATTCTTTTTCGATGACTTTCTTTTTTCGATGACTTCAAAAGCATCCGCTTCAAAGGATCACCATTACCATAAATTCAAGACAGTAAGCACTTCTTGATGTCGACATTCGAGTTCATCGCTCATCTTGTTAGCTCATTATGATAGTTGTTTTACGACTATGCTCATTATGTTCCATAATTTGCAACATAACCGTCTAGCAATTTCACGGAAGGGATTTTAGTTGAGGGTACAATAGTCTCTTATGTCACCTATAAGCTATTTAGTATGGTTAGAAAAACACCATGTATGTATTCCAATGGATATATCTCTTTGCTATTCATATGCTTGCTGACACTGAGTGATGTTTTGGCCAACCGCAAACTTTTCTCTAAAGAATTGAAATAAAAAGGAACTCAACATGTTAGCCTCATTGCTTAAGATTACTCAATGAGCTTTAGAGGTCGAGTCGGTGGATCCAAAGGTTAAATGTCCTGCTCCATGTCAATTTAGTCTTTGAGGCGAGACCATATTCATGTTTTTTAGCATGACGATTTAAACAAAACAAATGGTGAAGTTGTCGGTTTATTCACTTTTAGTGTTTCTTGGGTATATGGTTGAGGACTCTTCAACCATATATCACTCTTTGTATCACTCTTTGTTTCTTGGAGCTGATCAGCTGAATATGAGGCATCTCAGAAGTTGGAGGTGAAGCATATGCAGATCACATTTAGACAATGCATGGGCAGTTTCAATAATAACTCTCCAGTTGTTGAAATGCTTAGATAATATATGGTTTTATGTTATGAGCCAGTTCAAACCTAACGAGATTGTTGCAGCTTAGAATATTGTTGGTAGTGAGTTTCCTCTGATGGGTTGTAAGTTCGCTTCTGCTGTGCCAATAGACTGGTATTCTCTCTTTGTAGTTTGTTAAAGACCAAATCTTTGTTTTAACCTCCTTATTATAGCTTAGCTTCAGAAGTAACATACACATTTATGATCTATTCTTTTGTTTTCTACATGCTTCTTTAACCAAATACTAATCTTCTTCATTCCACTATTCACTTTGCAGTTCATGGACAAGTCATGCAGTGTTATGGACTCATCTGTGTCAAATAAGTAGGCACATAACACATTAGTTCCCTCCATTACTTAGCTGATGTTGTATCTGCATTGCTTTGTTCTGCTAGTCTATTGTTGTAATCTAGGTGTAGTTGTTATGACGTATTTCATATATTTGGCATGTAGCCGAGACTTGTGTTTTTGCTGATAACTCAAGTACACTATAGCTATTGTTTCTAAATTTTATGTTTTTTTTTGAATTGTTTTCATGGCCGGGATTTTTACCCCTGGTGTTCCCAAACGACAATAGGGATTTTATTCCTAGGCGGGAAGATTTCCACTTAGGTTAAAGGGGATTCCATGTGCTCTCAAAATCCCCCTCAGGGATTTTGGCCCCTAGCATCCAAACAAACCCTTAGTGTGTAGAATTAGGGCTTTGTTACGAACTGACATGTGAAAGAATGCTTTTCTTCTCTTCTGTGCTCAGTCCATCCAAGTCTCCGATTATGAGCATATCAACACCGAACAACGTTGGTGCAATAGAGGATATTGCATTAACTTTTGTGTTCTTGGGCATACCGCATATGATAGTCCGTTCTTCCAAGGATAACGCAAGTTCACTGACGTCCGATGCCATCAGACGCTTTGTCTTCAGGCATTCCTATCCACAAGTATTAACGCTTCTCTCACCCAATCCTCATTTATCTTCTTGAGGCATTCCTCCGCTTCCCTGTTGAGAGCAGTAGCAGTAGCAGTAGCACACAGCCTCGTCCTCGCCTCACATAGCTTGGTACCAGCTCGAAACCTCCCATGGTCGCGACCACCTCTACCTCCGCCTCATACGCATCCAAACCCTAGACTCCCCACCTCGTGCTACTGAAACCACACCACCATGGCGGACGCAATGCACCACCTCCGCCGCAAATCCCCACCTCATTCGCTCAAGACCGGAGAGCCCCGAGCCTTGGGTGCTCCTTGTCGATAAGATGAGGCGTCGTCCAAAAGCTCCCGCCCAAATCGTGCCTCGGTGTCATCCTTCCACGACTTGTCGTCATCTATGCTTGCAGCCTCATCAACCCGCTAGATCCTCCTCAAGTCACAGATTCCCCATCGACCACGGCGGTTCGCGGGAGATGGTAGTAGCGGTTGGGGTGGCCGTGGAGGAGGAGGCGCCATGGGAGCAGCGACATTGGTGCCATTCGTGGCAATACGGGAGGAAGCGGAGGAGGAGGAGGAGGGTTGGATCTCGATCTTCGCGCCTACTGGGAGGAACGAGATGTTGTGAATTAGCACAACAAGGGGTAAACATCTGTCAGAGAGAGGTCGGACGGCGATGACTTGACGTAGAACAGCGCTAGGTGAAGGAGGGCGCCGATTAGGGGAGGAATAAATCTAGAATAGTCGTCAAGGGAACGACCACGATTGGACTTAAGGGACTAGGAACTTGTCTATTCATGTTTGCTTAATCCTAACGATTACAATGTCTTCTTATATAGAGGGTTCTTCTAATAATTATGGATAGATATTCTTAACAAAGGAAACTATTCTTGGGTGAACAGTATGCACGTGAACAGTAACCGCGCCCATGACATTACACCCCTCTCGGTGAAACAGTTCGTCCTCGAGTTGCAACATAAGGCAACAAACTCCTTCGATTGGGTGGGCGAAATCTATTGGAGCATCATCTTCAACGTCGTCTTCATCGACTCCATCAGATCGTCCAAGAGGGATAGCTTCAGAAGCCATGGTATTGGCTCTGATACCAAATATTGTGAACTAGCACAACAAGGGGTAAACATCTGTCAAAGGGAGGTTTCAGGAAGCCCTCGTCATTTGAATTGTGCCGCATAATCTTGTGAGGGAATTATGGGTATCTACGTCGAGAATCAGGATTTCATTTGGTTAAGAAAGTTACAGGAAACTTCAATATCTTTCTAGGATTGTCTAGATCGTTATTTCAGAAATATCATTGTTTACTATATTTTGTAATATCCTAGTTTTCGAGGTTTTTTGAAAAGTTTTAAGTTAAAATTACCTATTTGATTTTACTGAATTGATAAGCGTCCGATTAAATTGAATCGCTGGACCTATCCCGTTGAAACATGTTTTTACAGTATAGCATGCGCTAGTCCTTCCTTAGTTAAAACCGTTGCGAAGCACGGGCAATCGGGCAAGTAACGAAGAAAACGGAGCACCGAGCCGGTCTCCAACTTGTCACCATTCTCTGTATCTTCATCGCGTAAGATAATGGCGGCCTCGCCCGTGGTCCTCCGATCTAGGGTTTTAGCCCGCGCCGTCTCTGCCTCCGCCTCCTCCCTCCGCCGCAGCCTTGGCGCCCACTCCCACCCTCCTTCTCCCCTCCCCGCCGCCTCTCGCCGCGCCTCCTCCGTCCACAGGTGCTGTACTCCGAACCTAGCCCCGTCTTGGTTCTCTCTTCTGTTCTGACATTGCTCTGTTTGGATTCAGGTTACCCTCGGTGTGCGGGGGCTTGCTGTCCCTGATGCCGCTGCATAGCGCCGTCGCGTCGGCGCGTCTGCGGTCGGCTATATCGGCCGAGTCCCAGAGCTGGGGCCTCGTCCCCCAAGGTGCGTTCTTTGCCCTTTTTTGTCTTCTTCGAATGCCAGGAATCGGTTACGCAGAAATCCTTCCTTGCTTTTCTTTGTAGTTGAATTGTTAACCGCACGAGCACTAAAAGTGACGAGGTTTTTTTCATTGGGATTGGTTGTAAAATTTGGCTATAAATGGAAATTTTGTGGGCATTATAAGCAAATTGATAAACAGTGGACGATAAGTGATTGAAATGGCAAAGATGGTTGACCTGACTGCAAAAGTGTTGCTTTGCTACTGTTCGTTCAATTGTCTATTAATTTGGATCCCCCTTGGCAATTTCTCGCATTGTTATAGTTTCACATAAATAAGGATTATTATTTCCTTAGACCTAGCAATATTTATTCAGTACATGTATAATTATTGCCCTGGGATTGTATGGTAACTACAGTCCTCTGCTATCTTGTGATATAAGTATTTGATTATTGCCCTGGGATTGTATGGTAACTACAGTCCTCTGCTATCTTGTGATATAAGTATTTGATTAATACGACTGTTTTTTTTTTTGGGGGGGTGGCTCTTTGTTATATGTTATTGACAATTTGCATGGCTTCAACTTCCATTGGTAATAATTGATTGTAAATTTGTAACTAGGCTTGCTAGAAATATGCTCCGGAGAAGATCAACTATCAAGATTTACGCTTTTACAGGATGAGATCTGGTCTAGAATACATGAACATTTTAACCATAACAATTATTTATTTTTGAAAAGCAAAATACAGCATTGCAATTTTCATCTTCATGTTACATAGGATGTGTCGTGGTTGTTCAGGTCTAGAAACAATGTGGTTGTTCAAGTCTAGAAACAATGTGGTGTTCAATAAAGCAACCTGAAAAAGGCGTATTATAATGGAAAAAGTCCATCCTTAGTCCCTCAACTCTTCTTGTGGTTTAATTTTCGTCTATGATGCACCGATACGTGACACCGATACGGCGGTACAAATACGGCGATACCCAATTTCCCCAGAAAACCCAATACGGCGATACAGATGTGTGTGTGTGTGTGTGTATTAAAAATAGTAAAAATATAAAATACGATACTTGATAAGTTTCAGTCAAGGGTTTACCTTTACTTCAGCTGTCCAGCAATGTATAGAACATAGATTGATAGGTCAGAAATGTCTCAGGGAGCATATACAAATGGAAATTATAGACTTTACTCCATTTGTCCAAAGATATATGTAAATTTATCAATGTATCCTCTGAGATGGAAATGCAACATCATTAGTTATGGCAATATCCCAACTTTTAGTCAAGAATGCGGCGTGTATGTCAAGATGAAATGAACAATAGAAGACTTAGCTTCTGAATGACAAGGATAATCTTGATGATGAGTTGATGTCTTGATGACCTACTGGTGATGATAGTCATCAATTCAATTCCTTTGCAATCCTGTTAGAGCTTTGAACTTGCAACATAAGATGATTCCCTTTAGGGCCTGGGATTGGATCCAAATCCTTAGGGCTTGTTTGGATAGGGAGGGATTAGAACCAATTCCTTCGGATTGGAAGGGATTTTAGTTCAAATTCTGAGTCAATCCGAAGGGATTGAGTCAGATAACACTGTATCCAAACAAGTCCTTAGGATTTACAAAAAAAAATCCCCAAAGCAATCTCCCTCGCCTGAACACCCCCTAATGGAGCTCTAGTTATTGCTTTTCACAAGCAAAAGCCCCTCAGCACATACACCTAATAGGCCATCTCACATTGGTAGCTTAACAGAGTAAGGAGAAGATGAGGGAATACAATCCAAACTCAGATCTGAGAGAAGGGCACAAGAGAAAGCACCTGGACGGAGCCCTGATGGTCGATAGTTGCTTAGGGTCTTGGGGAAGATGGAGGCGCACGGGAGGGGCAGAGAGGATGGAGCGCCATGCCCCCAGTCGCCGGAGGCGCACGCGAGGAGGGGAGAGGAGGCGCAGGCATAGGGAGTGTCGGGATGTGATTGCGCTTAGGTTTGAATTGTGGGCTAGGCTTTTTTTGGGCCGTATCTACGTATCGCGCCTTATCGGTGTTTGTTTTCTTTGTTTAAAGATACACGTTTCTGATACTTCCCGATAGGCCGATACGTATCGGGACCGTATCGGTGCCCTATCCATACCCAATATGTATCGGGATACTGGTATGCTACTTGGTCTGCCAGACGGCAGCATCGAGATTTTCGTCCAATACCGGTTTAAGACATGCCTTTAACCGGCAAAACCAAAGCAAATCACGTCCCAATGCCGATTTTGTGGATGGTTTTTAGTGACGTGGTTGGCACATCATCAGTTTTGTCATGTCAGCCACTCCTCTTCCTTACCTCCTCACTCTTCCCCGCGCTGACGTGTGGGGTGAAGTTGATGATATGGTAATCGATGATGTGGCGACCACGTCACTCAAAACCGCCCACAAACCGCCTTGGGGCGTGATTTGCTCGATTTTGCCATTTGAGGGACGGGTTCTAAACCGGTATTAGACACCGAGGACGAAAATTAAACCACAGAAGACTTAAGAGACTACTTACAAGTCATTAGTCAAATAGAATCAGATCGAGTTGAGCAAGCAAGGCTAACGACTTGATGCAATGAAATTGTTGCATGATGCCTATCTATCTCAATGTTATCAATTTTGCAAGTTGAACATAACTTTTCTTTTCAAAAAGTACAACAATCTCAATTTATTTACTTTTCCATAACATGCACTGTGCTCCATTTCTTTTGGATGCGGGGATAAAAATGTGAGTGTTTCAATTATTGCTTTTACTATACTTGGTGGCTTTTTCCCTTGCCTCCTTGAGATCATGAAACTTAACTATACAAATGATATTAGTTTTATCAAGTGAATAAACAATTTTCCGAGTAGTTCTTTTGTGTGTGTGCACGCACGCGTGTTAATACAGATGCCTACTCCATTGGAACTAGATATCTGTGTTTTTAACCAAGTAGCAGCAGTCTAAATGTGGTCTAGAATTAGGTATTGAGTGATCTATGCATGGGGAAGCTTGCTTACCTAGCTCTTTTGTGTTTTCCATGTTTTCTTTTCTGTCGATATACACACACAACAGTTGCTTCGATTTATTCAGATTGCGATATGTGCCATTAGCATTTTTATGTCAACATCTGGTTTTGGTTACAATCATATTACATGTTCAATGTTATAAGCAATGCTTTCATGGCTGCATTATTCTGGTTAATACTCCCACTTTTTTTTTTCGGGATGCGTGTTGGTCGAAAGAATGAAAGATAGTAGCATCTTCGTGCATTGCTCTACAACCTTTGCGGGTGTTGGTGGAGCATAGCACTAATGGACTTGGTCTCCTTTGCCTTTGGTCTTTGGAACCTTAAATTGAAGGGCGGATTGCTTTCTTTTGGCACTGTCCGAAACTTGGTTGCACAACGGAGGCTTGGGACTCCTTGTCCGTTCTTTATCACACTCACATCTTCATCTTCTCCTCCTCCTTCATCATCATCTAGGAAGATTGGTCCGCCCTCTTGTTGTTCCACAAAGCCTCTTGTATCTCTTTCATGATTTCTTGTAGTCTTGTCACATTTTTAATATCTCCAAATCCACCCACAAGATGCTCATTGAACCTTTTGATTCTTCCGGACAAAGCGAACATTGCATCAAATCTCGGTTGCCAATTCTTGGCCAAAAGCCATACTTTCATCCCGGATCATGAGACCTTGCCTTCCGCTTTTGGATCAATCATTGGATCATATCGCGCCTCGGCCTCGGAGGGCTGCAGTACTTGTAGTTACCATTTTGGTTGTGCTACGCATTAAAGAAAGCATAAATAGCAAATTAGCAATCAGGCAAGTATTAACAGAGCAGAGGAATGAGAGAAGCGAGCAGAGAGGCAGAGAGCGAGAAGGGGGAGAAGACAGAGGGAAGTGGGAGAACAAGAGCAGAAAGCAGAGGACGGCCATGAGAAGAAGAGAGCGGGGAGGCAGAACATTCGATTTTCTAAATCCTTTTAAATGTGTAAAATAAATTAAAGCTATTTTATTTTAATGAGAATTACAAGTTTGGTTCGGTTGGAGAGGTTTGAGTTGCCTGACCTCCTTTCATTGGGACCTCCGTGTGTTCCAGTGAACTTCTTGTTCGCTCTGCGGACCTCCACAATTCATGTAAATCCTTTGATATCCTTTCTTGGCGAAAGGATCTCCTTATCTTTGGATCTAGCGGTCCGACCTCCTCCCTTTCTAATCCAAGGGTCCAGACCTTCTATGCGTTGTGTCCCTTCGTGGACCTCCCTCAGTATTGAATCTAATGGTTCAGACCTCCCTCACTTTGAATCCAAGGGCCCAGACCTCCTCATGCGTTATTTCTCTCTCGGGACCTTCCTTTGTGGCCGATCATTTGTTGGACCTCCTCTCGGAGATCCAACCGCTCAGACCTCCGCTTGACCACCCTTGGTGAGATCCTCGTCCGTCAGACCTCCTGTCAGGACCTCCCCTCCAGACCTTCCCTGTCGGACCTCCTCAATCTTTAGACCTTCCTGTCCTTGGGCTTAGGACCTCCTAAGCCTCGGACCTCCTCGAGGACCTCTATTGTGGGTCAAGACCTCCCTATTTTGACCCGATTGTTTCTAAATTGATCGGCCCCTTTGCCGGTCTTAACCATTCTCAATTCCTCGCCACATTATTATATTGAGCCTTTAATGCGGGTCTTGTCACATTAAATGTATCCATATCGTGGTGTTTTACTTTGAATTGGGTCACTTAACAAATACTCGACATTTTTCCTTGTTCCTTCCCATAACATCATCGTGTCCTTCTCGTACCTTTTGCCCAGAATCGTAGTGACACCCTTACTCGCCACTACCTACCTTTGACCCATTTCTATACTTATCACGGACTCGTGTATTTCTAATTTTCTTCACCACTTTGACTACAACTTATCTAAGAAATTCCACCACTCCACCTTCTCCATTTTCACCCTCTCGGTTTTGGACCGAGAGGCCTTCCCGGAGAGCTTGGTTCTTCGACCTCCCCTTTCATCCATAGCTTCTTGCCCTTGGTAAGTTCTTTGATGATCTCCTCCACCTTTGTGTTTACCACTACCCGTGGCCATGTTTTTCACAGGACCTTCTCGGTGGGTTTCTTTTGGAATTGTGGTGCTCGTGTGAGGACCTTCTCTCCTGACCTTATGCAAGCATTTTGGCCTCGGGACTTCTCTGCCCACTACCTAGGTCACACCTTCGGGACCTTTTTCCAAAGACCCTTTTTCCTTTGGTAAGCTAGACCTTCTCCAAAAGAACCTAATCTAAATACAATACTCTTCATTAATTGGGTTTTGAGATTTCTTTGGAGTTCTTACGGTTCTTTATTTGGATCTTTATTGGATCTCTGTTGAATCTTCTTTGAATTAGCCTTCTATATATATGTAGATTGTGAAGATTCCAGGGAATCCGAAAGTTCTGAAGAAGAAGAATCTCAAAGTAGTGAGCAAGGCAAGTTACACTCTTGATCATATTGCACCCAGTAATTTAAACTAATTATATTCTGTTTTAATGTGTACTTTATGCTTATTTTTATCAAGTTAGTTCAATACCGCTTTTAACTTTATAGTTATACCCATTTCCTTTGTATGACCTCTGTTGGTTTTGTATGAACACATTGTCACCATTAGGTCAAACTTGGCTAATGCAAGATAGTATGAGTCAAGACCATTTGAAAAACATATGCTCGGTTATGCTTAGACCAAAACTATTGATTTGGGGAAATCTTTACCAACATAACCAAATAATGTTTTAAGTGTTTCACCATGACATTGGGTTGTCATGGAGGTATGAAAATGGTCTTTGAAAGCAAAGAAAATAAACTTGAGTTTGGGTAGGGCAAATTGGATTGCTTGGTTGGTGCAATGTTTATGCACGGACTCTAACACAGCTAAGGTGGAGGTCCATGGGTTAGTGAAAATTGCCCTAGTCATTTGAGGACCGGTCTTTAGCGACCAATGCCATGCCTATAATGGGCTATGCCACAATCGTGCAACCACATGTCTCGAGAATGGGGTGTGGGACTGGTGAATAATTTGCAAAACTCCACTACATCTTTGCTCCATTGGTGGTGTGGGAGGTCTTGTTGGCTAGAGGTCTTTGATGACCCATCGTTCCCACTGGTGCAAGAGGGGGCTTCACGGATGGCTATCCATAGGGGTGAAACCTTAGCAAGGAAAGGTGTGGTGGAGCAATACATTGTAAAGGCCTTGTCATGAGCTCTAGATCTCTTACCTTTGGAAGTGAGAGGTGGTATTGACGAATCTTGGGACAAACTAGAGTACTCATGTCGTGTGGGTAAAGTGCACAACCTCTGCGAGTTAAATCTATTCGAATAGCAGTGTGCAGTCAAGGCGTCTTGGCAAAGGCCACTTGAAGTTAGTTGTTGACTTTGGGAATTTCTGGAAATGATTTTCAAATCTGTTTTGGGACTGCCGTCCCATGGGTTTGGGTAGGGAGCCTAATGTCAGGAGGGTATCCTTCACCAAATAATGATGAATGCTATCCAACTGAAAAAAATTGCTTTGGTAAAATGAATTTTATCTATTGAAAGACCTGCTTTGGAACTTAGTAATGGTATTTGAAAGAAAATGGGCTTTGTGCAAAATAACCATATTATGCCATCCTTTGATTATCCATCTATGCATGTCATGTTGCTAACCCACGGGTGTAACTTGCGAGCACGGTTGTTGTGCTCACTCTTGCTCATTACAAATTTTGCCAGGAGAAGATATTGGCAGTGATGAAGATCGAAGCAGCTAGGTTATGCCCTCCAGTCAGCTGCTGTGGCGTGTTGATGGACTCTCGTGCTTTCTTTTGCTCTCTTTTGCTTTTATGTATTTATGTTTGGCCCAAGGCCACCTTGTAAACGACTTTGTTAACATGTTGTATAAATAAAGGTGTGTTCGGATGTCACCACCTATGTGTTTGTCTTTGTGAAGAGCTAGCCATGATCCTTGGGACTGGCTCGGGTTTCACAGGAACCTGGCGATGCTTGGACCTCCATGTCCACACAGTGGAGTGAATGCAGGAGGTATCTGGGGTGGTCCCAGATCTCCACGACCTCCTCTGGAGGGTCGTGGGAGGTCTTGGGAATACTCTCGAGACCTCCTCATCCTTCTCTGTTTGGCGTGGTAAGGCCCTCGGGTGCTCCTTGGCTCCAAGACCCTCTCGGGTCATGATCTCCTGGACCTCCAGAAGTCCTCTTGGACCTCTGGGAGGTCTTGGTGGTCGATCTGAGAGGTCCTTTGTGGACCTCTGGGAGGTCTGATGGACTTTTCGAAGGTCATGAAGGACCTCTCGGTGCCCTAGGGTGGAGTCGTCACAAAAGTGGTATCGAGCACTTCGATCGTAGTCGTAACCTAGTAGAATGGTTGTAGAATTTCAAAATTTCTTTATGACAAAAGAAGAATAAAATGTTCTTTCTTACCTAGGTCATCTTTCCATTCTTACCTTGTTCGGTTCTTTTCTTACCTCAATCTCATCTTATCATGTTTCTTTCTACACACCCATTTATTAAGTTAAATGGATCGCCTTATCCTTGCAACTTCTTATTAGAGGTCTTGAGTTAAGTTTGGTGCTTAGGACCTCCCTCAAAAAGGTAAGATTCGAGTAGCATGGTGTTTGGTTATTATAAACCTTGAGAAGGCTCTTATTGTTTTTTTCTTTTATTGGATTTTTGTTGCTGAAATGTTTGGTTGGGCTAGTTTTCCTTAGTCTCTTCTCTTTTCTTTTCCAGCCTTGGTGCTTGGACACTATGGCCACCTCTAGAAATGGCAGTGGTAATTCAAGTCATCACAGCCGACAAGCTGAGGAAGAGGCTGAGAACCCTGCTATATGGACCAATCAGAATAGAGGAGTTGAGGGTGAACAAGGGCAACCAACATCACATCCACCCCCACCTCCAGCTGAAGGCCCTACTTGGACACAATTGTTGGCAAATCAAACTCGGTTGATAAACTTACTCTCACGATCTATTGCCAACACTCAATCTCTGCAAGGCTGCAGCGATACCTCAACCTCAAGCTCAAGCTCCACCTCCACCAAGGTCTAGCATTGCGAAATTTATGAGGTTGCGCCCTCCAACTTTTTCGGTCTTGAGAGCCAATGGATCTTGATGGTGGTTAAGGGCGAGGCGAGAAATTAGACATGGTGCCATGTACGCACCATGAGAGAGTGCTTTTGCTTCTCGCCAACTCGGTGGACCCGACCTCTGAGTGGTGGGACAATTTTAGTCAATCTCATGTTGATCCTCATGCCATCACATGGGATGAGTTCAGAAAGCATTTCATCGTGCTCATCTCCCACCCTAGGCATGATGTCATTAAAGAGAACAATTTCGTACCTTGCGGCAAAGCGATCGTCTTCACAATGAGTATATGCATAAATTTAACCAACTAGCAAGATATGCTCACAGGGGATGTTGCTCTTGATGAAAGCAAGCAAGAACACTTTTGGAAAGGTTGAATGATGACATTTACATTCATCCGGTTTCCTAGGAACATACGGACTTTCAAAGACTTGTGAGCAAGGCCATCCGACAAGAGGATAAACTCCAAAAGATGGAGGGCGAAAGAGAAAGAAAACGCAGAGGTTTAATCCAGAGGATTTCCTAAGTCTAGGACCTCTCGGTCCCTGGACCTCTCAAATTTAAGTCCTCACGGACCTCCTCCTCAAGGGCATCTGGGTCGAGCAGCGTGCTAGCAAATCAAATTATCATAGGACCTCCTCTGGGAGTCAGTTTCAAAAGAAGCCAACTAAGACCTCCTCGGTGGGTGTGACCTGTTTCTTTTGTAATGAAATTGGGCACTATGCTAATAAGTGCCCAAGGAAGCAACAAGTTGCTGCATCAGTCCGACCTGAACAAGGAGCATCGGCTCAAGGAAGTGCCTCGAGTGTGAAGCCTGCCACTAAGGTCATCAAGGGCCGTGTCACACATGTCACGGCAAAAGAGGCACATGATGCACCTGACGTAGTCCTCGGTATGTTCCCTGTTAACTCTGTGCCAGCCTCGGTTTTATTTGACTCGGGGGCTTCCCATTCTTTTGTTTCTAGCAAATTTGTGGGAAAATGTGGGTTGTCTAAAATTCCTTTGGTAAACCCCATGCTAATACATGTCCCGGGCATAGATATGAGGACTAATACCCTCTGCCCAAATCTCATCTTAGAAATTTCTGGAGTTTTATTTCATACAGACTTGATAGTCTTGCCAACTCAAGGACTGGACGTAATCCTTGGAATGAACTGGTTGGCTAAGAATAAAGGTCAGATTGATTGTGCTGCTAAGTCCATAACACTCACCAATGAACAAGGAAGTCGGGTAGAGTTTAAGCCAAAGACCTCCCTTAAGACAGGACTTCTTCTAACTAATGTAAAGGAGGTAGTAAAGCTGGAAGACCTCCCAGTGGTAAGAGAATATATGGATGTGTTCCCTGAGGAGCTCCCTGGAATGCCACCCGATAGGGATATCTCTTTCTAATTGACTGGTCCTCGGGAACACCCATCTCAAAGAGACCTTCAGGATGCTGTGAATGAACTTGTAGAACTAAAGAAGCGGATCCAAGAATTGAAGGAAAAAGGATTTATTAGACCAAGTTCTTCACCATGGGGAGCACTGCACTATTTGTCAAAAAGAAGGGCGTTAGCTTGAGAATGTGTGTGGATTATAGATCACTCAATGAGGTCACTATTAAGAATAAATATCCATTACCAAGGATAGATGACCTCTTTGACCAACTTAAGGGGCAAGTGTGTTCTCCAAAATAGACCTAAGGTGCAGTTACCATCGACTTAAAATCGGACGAGAGGACATCCCCAAAACAAACTTTTACCACAAGGTATGGACTATATGAGTTCACTGTGATGTCATTTGACCGACAAATGCTCCGGCTTATTTTATGAGCATGATGAACAAAGTATTCATGGACTTCCTTGACAAGTTTGTAGTGGTATTTCTTGATGATATTCTCATCTATTCCAAAAATGAAGCGAGAACATGAGGAACACCTAAGAATGGTGTTGGGAAGACTTAGAAAGCGACACTCTATGCCAAATTTAGTAAATGTGAGTTTTGGCTAAGTCAAGTAGCCTTCCTTGGTCATATTATTTCGCCAAAGGAGTGGTCAGAGACCCTCAAAGGTTGAAGCAGGTCTTGAGCTGGAGACCTCCTAAAACGATGGATGAGGTAAGAAGCTTTCTTGGACTAGTTGGTTATTATAGAAGATTTATTGAAGGTTTTTCCAAGATTGCAAGACCTCTTACTCAACTTTTGAAAAAGGAAAAGAGGTTTGAATGGATGAAACACAGTGAACAAAGTTTTCAGAGATTGAAGGAAAAACTTACCACAGACTCGGTGTTAATACTTCCGACATCCAAAAGACTTTGAAGTATTTTGTGATGCATCCCATCAAGGTGCAGGATGTGTGCTAATGCAAGATAGAAGGGTAGTGGCATATGCCTCTAGACAGTTGAGACCTCATGAGGAGAACTACCCAACACATGATCTTGAGCTAGCAGCTGTTGTGCATGCCTTAAAGATATGGCGGCACTACCTCATTGGTAACCGATGTGAGGTATACACTGACCACAAAAGTTTGAAATATATTTTCACACAAACAGAGCTGAACTTAAGACAAAGGAGGTGGTTAGAATTAATTAAGGACTATGACCTTGGGATACACTATCACCCAGGTAAAGCCAACACAGTGGCTGATGCTTTAAGCCGAAAAGGATACTGCAATACCTTGTCGGTCCAGCAACAACAACCAAGGCTATATGAGGAAATGAAGTACCTCAATTTGGAGATAGTAGAGCAAGGTTGTATAAATACCTTGGAGGTACATCCAGTTGTTCTGGATCAAATTAAGGAACAACAAGAAAGAGATGAAGACATCCAAGAAATTAAGAAAAATATGAGAAGAGGTAAAGCCCCGGTTTCACAGAGAGGCCGAGCAAGGAGTAGTATGGTTTGGTAGCCGAATCGTGTGCCAAACAACCAGGAGATCAAACAACTCATTTTGGTGGAAGCACACGGATCACCATACTCCATCCACCGGCAAAGACACCAAAATGTATCAAGACCTTAAAGAGAGGTATCTGGTGGACGGTAAGAAAGCAAGATGTGGCTAAATATGTAGCCCAATGTGATGTGTGTATGAGAGTTAAGGCTCTACACCAAAAACCAAAGAAGTTTATTACAACCCTTGCTCATACAGAATGGAAATGGGAGCAAGTGGGCATGGATTTTATCACTAAATTGCCCAGACTCGATGCAGGTATGATTCCATATGGGTGGTGGTTGATAGACTAACTAAGGTAGCCCATTTCATACCGCTTAAGACCACCTATAGTAGTAATGTCTTGGCGAGATCTATATATGGCGTAATTGTTTGTTTACATGGAGTGCCCAAAAGAATAGTATCGACAGAGGATCTCAATTTACCTCAAGGTTTTGGCGAGTTTGCATGAAGCTCTAGGTACTAAACTTAATTTTAGTACGACTTATCATCCCCAAACCGATGGGCAAAGCAGAGAGAGTGAATCGATATTGGAAGATATGCTTAGGGCATGTGCCTGGATTTTGGAAAAATTTGGGACAAAACTTGCCCTATCTTGAATTTTCTTACAATAATAGCTACCAAGCTAGCCTACAAATGTCTCCATTTGAGGCTTTGTATGGAAGACCTTGTAGAACACCTCTCCTCCGGGATGAAGTTGGAGAACATCAAGCTGTATGGGCGGACTGATCAAAGATCTTTGAGAGCAAAGTGAAATTGATTAAGGAGCGATTGAGAGTGGCCTAGTCCCATAAAAGAGCTATCTTGACACGACACGTAGATTTATCTTTTGAGGTTGGTGACTTTGTATACCTCAGAGTAACACCAATTCGGGGAGTTAGAAGATTTCGGATGAGAGGAAAGTTGGCACCAAGATTTGTAGGACCCTACAAGATTTTAGCAAGACAAGGTGAAGTAGCATATAAACCGAACTTCGAGTCCTTGGCGGCAAGACACAACATTTTTCATGTTATCACAACTAAGGAAATGCCTACGGTTTCACGATCATCATCTTGTAGTGGAGGACTAGGACTTACAGAAGACCTTACATATGTGGGCGACCCATTAAAATTACGGATGTTGCCGAGCGAGTTACCGAAGCGAATTATCAAGTCATACAAAGTGCAGTGGAGCTATCATCCAGAAAGTGAAGCTACATGGGAAAAAGAAGAGGACCTCAAGACTAACTACCCCTACCTCTTTGCTGATTCTGTTTGAATCTCGAGGTCGAGATTCCTTTAAGGAGGGTAGGTTTGTAACATTCTGATTTTCTAAATCCTTTTAAATGTGTAAAATAAATTAAAGCTATTTTATTTTAATGAGAATTACAAGTTTGGTTCGGTTGGAGAGGTTTGAGTTGCCCAGACCTCCTTTCATTGGGACCTCCGTGTGTTCCAGTGAGCTTCTTGTTCGCTTCTTGACCTCCACAATTCATGTAAATCCTTTGATATCCTTTCTTGGCCGAAAGGACCTCCCTTGTGCTGGATCTAGCGGTCCAGACCTCCTCCCTTTTCTAATCCAAGGGTCCAGACCTTCTATGCGTTGTGTCCCTTCGTGGACCTCCCCTCTGTATTGAATCTAATGGTTCAGACCTCCCCTCACTTTGAATCCAAGGGCCCAGACCTCCTCGCGCGTTATTTCTCTCTGGGGACCTTCCCCTTCGCGCTGATCTGGCTGTTGGACCTCCCTCTCGGAGATCCAACCGCTCAGACCTCCCCGCCAGACCACCCTTGGTGAGATCCTGACCGTCAGGACCTCCCCCTGTCCAGACCTTCCCCTGTCTGGACCTCCTCAATCTTTAGACCTTCCCGTCCTTGGGCTTAGGACCTCCTAAGCCGCTCGGACCTCCTCGAGGACCTCTATTGTGGGTCAAGATCTCCCTATTTTGACCCGATTGTTTCTAAATTGATGGCCCTTTGCCGGTCTTAACCATTCTCAATTCCTCATACATTATTATATTGAGCCTTTAATGCGGGTCTTATCACATTAAATGTATCCATATCGTGGTGTTTTACTTTGAATTGGGTCACTTAACTGCACTCGATATTTTTCCTTGTTCCTTCCCATAATATCATCGTGTCCCTCTCGCACCTTTTGCCCAGAATCGTAGTGACACCGCCTGCCACTACCTACCTTTGACCCATTTCTATACTTATCCCGGACTCGTGTATTTCTAATTTTCTTCACCACTTTGACTACAACTTATCTAAGAAATTCCACCACTCCACCACTCCACCTTCTCCATTTTCACCCTCTCGGTTTTGGACGGAGGCCTTCCGGAGAGCTTGGTTCTTCGACCTCCCTTTCATCCATAGCTTCTTGCCCTTGGTAAGTTCTTTGATGATCTCCTCCACCTTTGTGTTTACCATCGCCTGAATGGCCATGTTTTTCACAGGACCTTCTCTGGTGGGTTTCTTTTGGAATGCTGTGGTGCTCGTGTGAGGACCTTCTCTCGGACCTTCGCAAGCATTTTGGCCTCGGGACTTCTCTCGCCTTGTTGCCTAGGTCACACCTTCGGGACCTTTTTCCAAAGATCCCTTTTTCCTTTGGTAAGCTAGACCTTCTCCAAAAGAACCTAATCTAAATACAATACTCTTACATTAATTGGGTTTTTGAGATTTCTTTGGAGTTCTTCCGTTCTTTATTTGGATCTTTATTGGATCTCTGTTTGAATCTTCTTTGAATTCGCCTTCTATATATATGTAGATTGTGAAGATTCGAGAATTCGAAAGTTACAAGAAGAAGAATCTCAAAGTAGTGAGCAAGGCAAGTTACACTCTTGATCATATTGCACCCAATAATTTAAACTAATTATATTACTGCTTTTAATGTGTCTTTGTATGCTTATTTTTATCAAGTTAGTTCAATACCGCTTTTAACTTTATAGTTATACCCATTTCCTTTGTATGACCTCTGTTGGTTTTGTGCATGAACACATTGTCACCATTAGGTCAAACTTGGCTAATCTGATAGTATGAGTCAAGACCATTTGAAAAACATATGCTCGATTATGCTTAGACCAAAACTATTGATTTGGGGAAATCTTTACCAACATAACCAAATAATGTTTTAAGTGTTTCACCATGACATTGGGTTGTCATGGAGGTATGAAAATGGTCTTTGGAAAGCAAAGAAAATAAACTTGAGTTTGGATGGGGGCAAATTGGATTGCTTGGTTGGTGCAATGTTTATGCACGGACTCTAACTTGGCTAAGGTGGAGGTCCATGGGTTAGTGAAAGTTGCCCTAGTCATTTGAGGACCGGTCTTTAAGCGACCAATGCCATGCCTATAATGGGCTATGCCACAATCGTGCAACCACATGTCTCGAGAATGGGGTGTGGGACTGGTGAATAATTTGCAAAACTCCACTACATCTTTGCTCCATTGGTGGTGTGGGAGGTCTTGTTGGCTAGAGGTCTTTGATGACCCATCGTTCCCATCGGTGCAAGAGGGCTTCACGGATGGCTATCCATAGGGGTGAAACCTTAGCAAGGAAAGGCGTGGTGGAGCAATGCATTGTAAAGGCCTTGTCATGAGCTCTAGATCTCTTACCTTTGGAAGTGAGAGGTGGTATTGACGAATCTGGGACAAACTAGAGTACTCATGTCGTGTGGGTAAAGTGCACAACCTCTGCGAGTTAAATCTATTGAATAGCCGTGTGCACGGTCAAGGACGTCTTGGCAAAGGCCACTTGAAGTTAGTTGTTGACTTTGGGAATTTAAAATGATTTTCAAATCTGTTTTGGGACCGCCGTCCCATGGGTTTGGGTAGGGAGCCTAATGTCGGGAGGTATCCTTCACCAAATAATGATGAATGCTATCCAACCTAAAAAAATTGCTTTGGTAAAATGAATTTTATCTATTGAAAGACACCTTTGGAACTTAGTAATGGTATTTGAAAGAAAATGGGCTTTGTGCAAAATAACCATATTATGCCATCCTTTGATTATCCATCTATGCATGTCATGTTGCTAACCCACTGGTGTAACTTGCGAAACACTATTGTTGTGCTCACTCTTGCTCATTACAAATTTTGCGGGAGAAGATATTGGCGATGATGAAGATCGGCGACTAGGTTATGCCCTCGGTCATTTGTCTGTGGCGTGTTGATGGACTCTCGTGCTTTCTTTTGCTCTCTTTTGCTTTTATGTATTTATGTTTGGCCCAAGGCCACCTTGTAAACGACTTTGTTAACATGTTGTATAAATAAAGGTGTGTTCGGATGTCACCACCTATGTGTTTGTCTTTGTGAAGAGCTAGCCATGATCCTTGGGATCTGCTCGGGTTTCCTGAGGAACCTGGCGTGTGCTTGGACCTCCATGTCCACACAAAGGAGTGAATCACGAGGTATCTGGGGTGGTCCCAGATCTCCACGACCTCCTCTGGAGGGTCGTGGGAGGTCTTGGGAATGCTCTCAGACCTCCTCATCCTTCTCTGTTTGGCCGTGGTAAGACCCTCGGGTGCTCCTTGGCTCCAAGACCCTCTCGGGTCATGATCTCCTGGACCTCTAGGAAGTCCTACTGGACCTCCTAGGAGGTCTTGGTGGTCAGTCCGAGAGGTCTTTTGTGGACCTCCTGGGAGGTCCTGATGGACTTTTCAGAAGGTCATGAAGGACCTCTCGGTGCCCTAGGGCTGGGTCGTCACAGAGGCCTGGAGGGAGAGGAGGGGAGAGGAGGAGAGAGAGCATACCTGGAGAGGGTGACCAGAGAGGGTGGCGTACAGGATTGGAGTTGGCGACCAGTGATGCTGCGATGGGGATGTATTGACTTTATTATCTTCTCCTATTCTCCCTAACAGACTATAAATACCCACAAAATATATCTTCGAATCCATTCTAGATCTGGCTTGTATCGTATTCTTGTCTACCTTATATCTGATTAACATTCAGTCATTTGTACCTGTTTTTTTAGAGTTGTCATTCACATCTCTTGATTTTCAACTAATGTACACTTAGTGTAGCATCTTTGTTTTGTATTTGTGTCAAATAAAATCAAAAGGGTATTTGGGCTGTTAAATTTCTTATATGTCTTGTGTACTTTCCCATAAAGTTCTGATTTGCCTCCATGTGCTTTTTTGTATAGCCCTAAAATTTGCTAGAACTCCCCTCTCTCCCTCCCTCCTGGCCACCCTCCCTCCCTCCACTCAGGTTTTGAATTTGTGTAGTTACATAACCATTGTGCTGGTCTAAGGTATGAAAACATGATTTCCTATTTCTTGGCTGTACATACTACATAATTACTGAACTACATATCTGATGTGTAGTTGTATTCAACTTGGCAGGAGTGCCTAAGTCCATGTTCTACTTCAGTGTTCTGTGAATTTTCTCCATTCACAAGTACATCTATGCTTCTCCATACACTATGTTTTAGTTCTCTTACAATCATATTGTTCTGTGAAGTTAAGATGTTATTGGGCACTTGGATCTTGTATATTCCATGTCTTGTCACTAAACACCGTTTTTCTCCTGGTTTTAAAGGTCTTTGCTTCAGTATGCACCATACATACAGTTGAATCGGTATATTTTCAAGATACAGTTACACCAGTATATTCTGATACAAAGTTGCCTTATTTTGTTTTGCAGGAAACTCTATGCCTTTATGACATCATGTTTTTGCCATACGGATTGTAACTCTGCACTAAGTTCAGAAGCTTTTCAAAAGTCTTGATGTTTTTCTGTCACAAACTGCAAACGAGCTTAGAAGAAGCTGTAAACTGATTAACCATTAAAAGACATGTTCTTTTTTTTTGCGTAAAAAAGCAGTCTTTTGGTTGCTGCTCTCTCCAGTTTTACATGCCCATCGCATGGTTTATGGTTGCCAACGCTAATTTTAGATACGTGCATTTTGATTGACATAGTTCTGTCAACTGCTTGATCAAATTCTGAAGATAGAATCCTTGACCAGTGTTATTAAGCCGTCGACTAGTCGACATTTGTCTAGTCGGCCGGCGGCGCTCGACTGGAGTGACTTGCTATCGACCGGTCGACTTGGATCAACTAGTCATCGACTTGGAGAGACAAGTCGGGCGACTTGTGGGCGAGCACGGGAGAGGCCGCACGATTTGGCACACTTAGAACGTGACTTAGCGCGTGATTTGGGGTGGCCCAACGTCAGGTTGAAAACTGAAGAGGATAAAGGGTTGGCACCCAAACCCTAGCAACTAGCAAGCAGCCGCTGCTGGTTCTTGCCTTCACCCTGTTGGTTCCTTCCCTTCCGGTCGTCTAGTAGCACCCGTCGTTGTCGCCCCTGGCTTAGCCGTTGTCGGCAAGCATCGTCTTGGCCTCCAGATTCGTCTCCCTCCATTCCTTTCCCTCGAATCTTTTTTCTCCTGAGCTCCCTTCTCCCTGATTTGCTGCCCTGTTTTGCTGAATGATGATTTGCTCTGTTTTGCTCTAATGCTCTCAACCTCTCGGAGATCTAGTAGCAGTAGCTGCGGCCAGCAAGTAGTAATGTACTAAATACTAATGTGGTACTAATAGACTAGTTGTTTAAGCAAGTACTAGTAGTAGTATAGTAGCAGCAACCAGCAAGTAGCAGTAGCAGAATACCAGTGGCAGTAGTAGCAGAGTGGCAGATGATGTGGTAGCAGCTGCTCTGTTCTGTTGTAGTAGAAGATGAGGTAACATGCTCTAAATTTATTCTAGTCTTGTTTTTTCATGCTCTGTTTAATTTGCTTTCGTCCAAGGATGGTATACTGGCAAGTGGACAAGTAGTCAACGACTAGTGGACTGACTAGTCGGCAAGTCGCTCTCTTGTCGACTCCACTTACGGACCTAATGACCTTGCTTGGCCAAGTTAAGCACGAGTGGGCTTCACTTTCTTTTGACGTACTGCAGCTTAGTCACCGTCTGAAAGCATGATATGAAAAAAAATGATGCTTATGATTTGGAGGTCACAACTGATGTTAGTAGGCAATAATAATTGGGAGCTCGCTTTAGTATGCTCCTTTTTATGTGCTGTTGCATTATGAATTTCTTCACTTAGCTCGTGCATATGATGACAAATGAACTCAAGCTCTCTTGAGACTAGGGATGGCAATGACCCCGCTCCTGGTAACTCGTGAGAAATTCTTCTGTTAGGGGATAGGTAGGGAAATTTTGTGAGAAATTCTTCTGTTAGGGGATAGGTAGGAAATTTTGTTCCCGCCACCTTATACGGGGATGGGGACGAGAACGCTTCTCTCATCCATATTCCTCGTTATATGCTTATATTGATACATCTATGTGTCTAAAAAATAGATATTTCACTGTTCCCCATTATATGCGTCTATTGATACATTGTGTGTCTAAAAAATGGTATTTTCTCTCCAGGCTAATATAGTTTTATATAATCTATAGTATGCAACTCATTTAGTATTATTGGACCCTCTCGAGTATTAATAAATTTGCTTATTTCAACATAAACATATGATAAATTTATAAAATTACCTTAATTTCATTCGAATTTAGGTTATTATTGGGGCCTCGTTCCCTGCTAAATCTACGGTGGGGATAGGGACAGGAGTAAAGTCATCCCTGATGGCTAAATAGGGAGTGGAGGTGGGAGGGCATTCCCCACAGGGAATAGCCCCATTGGCCTATTGCCGTCCCTACTTAAGACTCGAGCGGTGAGACGGATATAAGGTGTAACCAGGGAGTCATCCCCGCTAGCTAAATAGGGAGTGGGGATGGAAGGGCATTCCCCGTAGGGAATAGTCCCATTACCCCCTTGCCGTCCCTACCTGAGACTCGAGCAGTGACACAGATACTAAGGTGATCAGGTTGCTATATGTTTTTGTCCACTGGGCATAGAAGTGACACATGTTAGGTGCATTTTGAATTTGAAAATGTTCAAAATCAAATTAATTGAGCTCAAATGGGTGGTTTAGGGCCAGAACCAGCCCAGGGTTAGGGAAAACCTCAAGTAGGTTGGTTTCGGTTTACCGGCCGGTTCTCGGTGGTTTTCCGAACCCTGTGAAACTGAACTTGCACTATTTTCAATGGATATACTCATTTCTTTGGGGTTTGAGTAAAAACAGTTGGTCACATTTTGGAATAATGGTTTGACCCTATGACCTGACTCTTTTACTGGCATGATAATAAATATTGGTTTCTTTATCTAAAAAACATATCGGCTGCTTACAAAATTTATTCGTGTGATTTATTGCGTCTTTTAGTTGGCTGGGCAAGAAAAACTAAAGGTGAAAGTGCCGTAGTGTAAAGGTGAAAGGTGCAAATCAGATGTTTTTCCCACAAAAAATGTTGATGGCATTTTAATGCCTAATTTGAGTTGTCTAGATGCCACCCAATGATCAAAATTATTATTTCCCGAGATCAAAAGTGTCATTTCCCATTTTCTTCTTATTTGATATATTCTTCGTGGTACAACAACAGTAAGAAACGCTGACATCTCCTAGTCCTAAAACTAATGTAACCCTGTTTTCCCACCTCACTGTGGCACGCACAATCTTCTAAAACTGATCCAATAGCCAAGATTGCAGATACCATTATCATAAGGTTGTTTATTTACAAATAAAAATTTTTAGGGTGCTAACCCTGGGTGACAAGCTGCTCCACAAACTTAAATACTCCTCCGGCAAATGCAACAACCAAGGCCCAAAGGAAATGCATAGCAGAAACTCGTTATATATGTACTGAAAACTTCTGATGGTTCAAGAATTGAACAAAATAAAAATATAATTGCTTGCAAAAATAGAATTATACCGAACCAGACTAGCTATGAATTTCAGAATCTATAACTCTCACCTACTACTTTTCAACAGGAAAAAAAATCAAAAGAACATATATACTATGACCAAAAGCTATGGCCGCGGCCTGAAATCGTAAAAAGCATTCCATTCATCTTTACAAGTCACCAGTCTTATTAGCTGCAGTTTTGCTAGGCTTTGTTTTGGCGATGTTAACAAGATCACCAAAGAGAGAATCTTCAGGTCTGGTTGGCCTATTTCGTTGCTGAAGGGAGGAGGATGCAGGTGTGCCATACAAACTGTTGTCTTGCACCGAGAGCCCATTCATTCTCTGAGAAAGCTCGTTTGCACTGGCATATGCATACGTAGCGTTCGAACATAGTAGCCTCCAGGCTGCTGACCATAGCCATAACCGGCCATCTGACCACCATACATCTGTTGCTGATAGAAATCTCCTGCCATCTGTTGGGGATACATGCCCGCTACTTGGTGGCCTTGCATTGGAGAATACATTCCCCATACTGCGTGTTTGGTATGGGTTGCGGTTGTTGGGCCCCGAGTCCAGGTTGAAATTGCATTCCTCCTGGTTGTGCAGTCAGCATTGGTTGCGACGGTGCAACTTGCCCAGTCTGAGCACCTTGAACAGGTTGGGGTTGAATGCCTCCAAGTTGTCCTGATGGCATTGCCAACCCGCCAGGTTGACCAGCTTGGAATTGATCACTTTGTACAGGCTGAGTTTCCCAGGGTGGTGGTGGGAGGTCACTGCTCTGATCATCTTGACCTGTCAAGCACAAAGTGCCTATAGCTGAGGACAACCACTTCTACGTGGTAAACAAAGGCAGATCTATAAAAATAATACTTCACAAACAAACCAAAAACAACTTTTCACCCTGTACTCTCCTGAAAAACAACTAGTACATAAATAGTACTAAAAAAATACTCCCTCTACTCCTAAATAGATGTCATTTTGGACATTGACACAGTCTTCAATACTCGGGGAGTTACTTTAACCATTACTTTTTATAATGTTAGTGAAAATAATATAAAATATAGTTATATGGAATTATTTTCGATGATAAATCTACTAATATCATTTCCATGTGACAAATCTAAATACTTATGTGTATGTTAGTGGTCAAAGTTAAAACTTTGACTGCACCCATTATAAAATGGCATTTATTTAGGGAAAGATGGAGTATATAGCAAGTAGCTTTTGGGCCAGATAGATAAAACAAACAAAAAAATACTAAGATAATATATTAGAAGCTGAGATGATAGAAGATAGTGCTAGTACCATAATTTGGTGCCTGCTGTGTAACCATTCCATGTGCAAACTGACCATTCCATGAATTTGCTGAGTTTAGGTCAGAACGTTGATCATAAGGTGTCAATGTATTGGACGACAACCCATTAGAAAATGGAGAAGTCTGCTGTGGTGCAACAGGATGCTGCGGAGCAGGATACCCTTGTGCCGAGAGATTAGGATTTGAGTTTAATATAGAAGAAGAGATGGTATTGTTCTGGTTGTTATTGCTAACATTGCTTTGCGAAAACATGTCTACAAGATCTAAGGTATTGTGGCCTGAAGCTGAAGCTGCAGGCGGATTACCAACATGAACAAGGGCTTGGGAATTAACAGGTTCTGGTTTGAAATAGTCATCTCCACTAAGAAGGTCAATATTAGGGCTAACAGCTCCAGGAGGTTTT
Organism: Phyllostachys edulis; assembly: GCA_036346405.1. Lineage (NCBI taxonomy): Eukaryota > Viridiplantae > Streptophyta > Magnoliopsida > Poales > Poaceae > Phyllostachys > Phyllostachys edulis. Next base: position 47,872,938 of record CM070556.1, read on the forward strand.
GAACTGCTGGATGATGGAGGAGCAGGAAGTGATAATTGCTCGAATGGAGTCATGTCACTAGCGGCTTCAGAAGACCTGAAAGGTACAGAAGGTATATATAAAAAAGTCAGCCAGAGCTTAATGAAGCATTCTACTATTTTAATCATCTGAATACTATTTCAAGAGTTACTGAACCCTAATACGCTCAAGCATCATTTCCAGTATAGTAACATAAGCTGGTTAGAACAGGATGCTTGATACAACACAACCTTTGATCTGGCTCTTTTGTTCCCTTTGGCTTTGTTGGTGGAGAACTGTCCTCGCAGGCCTGGAGTGCTTTTGGCTTTTCTACTCGAACTGCTATGCCTGCAGCAATTGCATCGTGTTTTGCTAGAACACGCTGCAAATCATCATTCAATGAAAGGCCCTGGCTTAGCAGCTCCTCATCCCTGTCAATATATGAAAAGAATTAGAGAACCATTCTAGACTTCTAGTATAATCTATACTCACATGAAGACAACAGTCAGGACAGCAATTCAATTAGTAATAGAAAGCCATGTCGTGAAATCCAGTTCCAGTTTAAGGAGGAAAAAAACATTCAGCATAATTGAGTAAAATATACTAGCATGCTTTAGGCCAATAATGCATACCCAAAAAGAATTTTACACACTATCATGTACATAAATGGATTTACAGTAATACGATATCAAATTTAGGTTTAGGAATTAGGACTACCATGTAACTTAAGTATGTATAGTAAATAAGTTATTACTGCAGATGGCAAAACAAGTTACTGTATTTTCTTTCCATGGTGTGTATTTATGTTTAACAAGTGACAATGGTACATTGGCATCAGGGTTCCCAAACTGGTAACCGGCCGAGACTCGAACCAGCAGGTCTATGATTTTTGGGAACCCGGTCTTTTCACCTCCAATTCACCCCTTAATTCCCCCATTCAAGTCATTTTCTACATTAAAATGCTTAGAATGGGTTAGTAGAGTCTTGTACATATTAGTAGTCTCTCTCTTGGCCCATGTGGCTAGGGATGGCAATTGTGCCCGATTGCCCGCGTACTCATAGGCAAATACTCTAATGGAGACAGGTATGGGCGTCTTTCTTTGCCCACGGGTATAAAGCGGACACAATTCTTTGCCATCGAATGCAGGCGCGAGCATGGGTGAGCCCCACCCGTGCCTGCTTCGTGCGATTACCTGCACCAGGTCATTGACAAGTGGGCCCAATGTGAAAACCCTAGAACTCCACCAGTCCACCTCCACTTATCCCCATCCACTCGATCCCCTTAGGTCCTTACCTCACATCCGCCTCCCATCACCTCTCGCTACTGCTATGCATCCCCTCCCCTCTGCTTTCTCGTCAGCCGATAGCACCACAATAGATCGATGCACCTCCACCCCAGAAGCCATCCTCCGTCCCCATCGCGACAACGTCCCTCGGCCGCCCTCGGCAGGTGACCTTCGTCTTCGCCCCGCTCTCTCTTGTCCTCTTCCCGCTTTCTTCGACGCCAGACTCCGCCACGCTCGCTGACGTCATCCCCTGTCGATATCATGCTCTGCCCCGCCCCTCGATCAAGCCGCCCTTTGCCTCCCAGATCAAGCACATCCCAGGAAAGCAATGATGTTGCCGAGGTAAGAGATGTCCTCCTGCTACTCTGATTTGCCTCCTACATGTGGCCCATGTAGCCCATGAGACCCAACTATCATGTTTATGTATCCTCTCAATAATGAATAAGATGCACAGTTGTGAATAGCAAAATATCTCCTACCTCATTATTCTAACATGATATCAGAGCCTAGGGTTAGGGTTATGGACTAAACTCAGTTCCGACCGCCGCCATCCTCGTCGTCACCGGTGAGCCGCCACCGGCATGGTGCCTCCTTCTCCTCACCTTCTCCCGTGGTTCGTCCGGATCAGACGTCGCCATCACGCGGCTCGGGTCCTTTGCTTCAACTGGTGCATCACTCGCCATTCAATGCTCTGCTTCGTCGTCTTGGGTCCTTTGTTTCAACTGGCACAACACTCGTCACTTGGTGCTCTACTTCCTCACTAGAGCTTCGTCATCGTCGTCGGGCTCCATCTCCACCGAATGTCGTTCCACGCCAGCGCTTGGTGCTTGTGCTGCGTCGCCGAATCCATATCCACAGGATATGGAGCCTTTGAACTACTAGAGTGGATTATTTGGTGGCGATCGTCGCCGAATCTAGCCTCACTGAGCTTGGTGCTCTGCTTCTCTCCTGAAGAGTGCCGCCGTCTGCTCTGTTCTCTTCTAGCAACCGCCGCTATGAGCACAGCTCTTTGGTTCGGCTGCGTCATGGATCTGCCTCCTGAGCTTGGTGCTCTGCTTCCTCCACCGGAGAGAGCCGCTGCCTGCTCTAGTCAACTAGATTGAGCCGCCGCTCTGATCCTCTTCTGACTGGATGCTCTGCTTGATTGCTTACTCGCTTGGTGCCTTGCTTGCTCTGGTTTTGTGGCGATTTGGCCGGAGCGCCAGGTGGCTTCAATTGCATCTTCTGGTGTTCTCTTTCTTTGTGTGACTATGGTCCATCAAGATGTTACCATCATGTGTTTCGTCACATTGGGGTGATGCTGCTATTGCTTCTTTTGTCCTTGCCAATACTTTGGAGTCTTGTACAACTTAGTTTGGTCATATTCAGGCTCAAATGAGCAACCTTCAGGCCTAGTTGTGTCAGTTGTAGGCATCTTCTGGTGGATCCACCGGTTTTACTGCAACATCACATCCTGTGTCGGGTGTTTCACTTCCATGGATGTTGGATTCAGAGGCTTCTTTCTATGTGACCATCTGATGCATCTTAGCTCACATCATGTCGTCCCTCTTGCAAAAGATATCAAGATTGAGACAACCAATGGAGCGCCATGCACGGCCACTCATCGAAATTCTTTCTACCTCTCATTTCGTGGTTTGAGTCTCACTTGTCCCTATGTTGTCCATGAATCTCATCTCTGTCAGGCGACTCACAGATATGAAGCGCTTTCTTTGGGTTTGATGATATCTCTGCTTTGTGCAAGATCATCGAGCAGAGTTGACATCGAGTCTGAGCCATTGTAAGAGGGTTTCGCATGGCTCTATGTTCTTGATCGTCTGAGTCTCCTTTATCCTCCATTTAGTCTTGCTCCTATTCTTTTATCCTCTGTTGTTGGTCCATTTACTCCTTGTCCTTCCGCTTCTACTTACATTTGCAGTCTATTCCTCAATGGCATCATCGCTTGGGGCACTTGTGTGGCTCACACTTCTATCATGATTCATAAAGGTGTTCTTAGTCTGTTTCAGTTGACACCAATTTTCGATTACAAGGGTTGTAGACTTGGCGAGCAAATACAACTCTAATATCCTTCCAACTTTTCTAGATCTAATCGTCCCTTTGATTTGATCCATTCGGATGTTTAGGGTCCTCCATTTGCTTCGAAGGGCGGTCACAGTTACTATCATCTTTATTGATAATCACACTCGATACACTTGGATCTACTTCATGAAACACCATTCGTGGTTGATTTCTATCTATCAGTCTTTTCCTCAGATGGTTCATACTCAATTCTCTTCTGTCATTCGTGTTTTCCGTTCTGACTATGGAGGAGAGTATCTTTCATCAGCTTTTTGTCAGTTCCTTTCTTCCGAGGGTACTCTTCTGCAGCTCTCGTGTCCTGTTGCTCATAGTTAGAATGGTGTTGCTGAGCGCAAACACCGTCACATCATTGAGACCGCTCGTACTCTCCTCATTTCCTTCTTTGTTCCCTCACTTCTGGGGGAATCGGTCTCTACGGCAGTCTATCTCATCAACCGTCAGCCCTCTTCCAAGATTCATGTCAAGTGTCCCAATGAGGTCCTGTATAGAGCACCTGCTCACTATGCTCATCTTTGTGACTTTGGTTGTATCTGCTATCTCCTTCTAACACCTTGTGAGCGCACAAAGATGAGCGCTCAGTCGGTTGAGTGTTTTTCTGGGTTATAGTCCTGAGCATAAGAGCTATCATTGTTATAATCCTTCAGTACGTTGCATTCGCATATCTCGTGATGTGATCTTTGATGAGGGTCGACTCTTCTTTTATCATTCTTCTACACATCTCATTCCCTCTTCTTCCACAGATTCCACCTCTTGTTTGTGTCTGCCTCCCATTCCTTCACCAAGCGTGCCTTCTCAATATACAATTTCTCCATCAGTTTCACCTTCTAATGTCTCCTCCACCAACTCCACTAGTTTCTGATACTTTCACTTTTCCCTTTCACTATAGTCGCCGACAGAGAGTTCCTTCTAATCCTCAAACTTCCATTCCTCTTGAACCTTTTGATCCTCAGTCCTCCTCTCCTACACTTTGACCCTTCAGCCAGTACCACATACAATGACGATTGTTCTATTACATCTTGGTATGCCCTATGTAATCGTTCTTCTATTCAAGCACCAGAGAGATGGGGTTTTTCTCATGCAGTGCGATGTCCGTAGAAGTACCTATCGAGGCGGCCGGTATACCTATGTGACGATTGGCTATGACCAAGGAGCTTACAACACTAGAGACTATAGCCTCTGAGCACTTGGGATCTTATTTCGCTATTATCGGAGTTTTTCCTATAACTTGCAAGTGGGTGTACAAAGTAAAGAGCAAGTCACATAGTTCATTAGAAGCGATACAAGGCTCATCTTGTTGCAAGAGATTTTCAATAAGCTTATAGTCGAGATCGGGGAAAAAACGGTGGTAACATAACCGATTACCGGTGATTCCAATCTCGTCGAAGTCCGAGATCCAAAATCGGTAGGTTTTCCGGATTTTGCAAGTTTAAATTTCAAATTTGAATCTCGGCTGGTTTTTAAGCAAATTCAAGTGAAATTCAACCGGATTTTTCAGGAAAACGGTAACTAACTATTCTGCCGGTTTTTTCTGCACGCCAGTGATTTCTCCGATCTGAAGCTTTTGGATCCTTGTCGAGATTATGATGAGACGGTACTCGATTGCTCATATGACTACGGTCAATTACACTCATTACTATTGCGTGATGCGCTCATGGACTATATCTCATATGGATATCAAGAATGCATTTTTCATGGTGATCTACATGAGGTTTATATCAACCACCTCTAGGTGTTGAGGCTCCTCTGAGACTATATTTGCCGTCTTAGATATGCTCTATATGGTCTCAAGCAGACTCCTCGTGCTTGGTTCGAGCATTTCAAATCTGTGATTCGAGCTGCTGGTTTCACTCCAAGTGAGCATGACCCTACCTTGTTTATTCACACTTCTCAACAGAGTGTACTTTTGCTACGCTATATGTAGATGATATCTTGATCACAAGAGATGACATGGACTATGTGGCTTTTGTCGAGAAGAAATTGAGTGCAGGTTTATGATGTCGGTTGGGACTATTGAGTTATTTTCTAGGGATTGAGGTTCATTCGATGGTGATGGCTACATCTCTCAATATCGCTACGTTCGGGATCGCTGGCGGCTTTGGTATGAGTGATACTTGCAATGCCGCCACACCTATGGAGCTCCACTGTAGCCGTCTTCTGACGATTGTACTCTTGACATATCCTTCCGCTATCGTCGGCTCGTTGGGAACCTTGCTTACCTCATTGTCACTAGGCTAGAGCGTTGCTCATCTTTGTTCATGTGCTTAGCCAATTTGTTAGTGCTCCCAGCCATTCACTATGGTCATATTACGTGTTGATACTTGGGAGGACTACGTCGGGCGTATGTTCTATTCTTGTTCAAGTCGGTTTGACTCCACGCTTACTCTAACTCCACTTGGGCGAATGATCCTATTGATCACCGATCTATCCTTTGATCTTGTCTCTCTCTTAATACTTTGCTCATTGTCTAGAAGTCCAACAAGCAAGCGTGGTACAACGATCTAGTCGGAGGTGAGCTTGAGCCCTTGCCACTACCACCTCAAAGATTGTTTGGCTTCAATGGATTTTGGATGACCTTGGTGTCCTTTGTGATAATCCTACGCCTTTGTTTTTTGACAATGCAAGTGTGTCATTCAGATTGCTACTGATCCGATCAAGCATGAGTTGATAAAGCACATTGGCGTTGATGCATCATTCACACGATCTCATTATCAGCAGTCGACTATCAACCTCCAGTATGTACCCTCAGAGCTTCAAGTTACAAATTTCTTCACTGAGGCTCAGAGTCGAGAAAAGTGTCGGCTTCATCTACTCAAACTCAGTCCATTAGATCATCCTGATTCACCTTGAGTTTAAAGGAGGCGTTAACAGTAGACATACACATTAGTAGTCTCGCTCCCAACTATCATGTCTATATATATTCTCTCGATAATGAATAAGATGCACAATTGCGAATAGCAAAATATCTCTTCCTCTTCTCATTCTTCTAACAGTCTAGTATCTATTCCAAAATTCAAATCTTCAAAAAAATCTAATACAAATTCTCAAATAAACCGGACGGTTTGGGGGCGAAACGGAAGTCACGGGCGAAAACCAGACCGACCATGTTCCTGTTTTATCCCCAAAATGGTTTCATGAAACCTGATTGGTATTGCTACCAACATTTGTCTATATATTAAAAAAATGCTTGTGTCCATCATCCGCCCCTCCCAAAACAAGTTACTATATTTTATTTCCATTGTGTATTTTTTTTCTGTTTAACGAAAGGTAATGGTACATTTGGTATCAGGGTTCCCAAAACCTGTAGTAATTGGCCAGTCCATGATTTTTTGGTAACCTGGCCAGCGGTCTTTTCGCCTCCGGTTCACCACCTTAATCCCCATTCAAATCATCTTGTACACTAAAATGCTTAGAATTGTCTCTAGTATCTATTCCAAACTTCAAATCTTCAAAAACAAAATTCAAATTCAAATTCTCAACTAAACCGGTCCAGTTTGTGGCCCAAAGACCAACGGTTTCGGTAACCAGGACCAGCCAGGTTCGATTTTTACGCCCTAGCGGTTTCATGAAACTTGATTGGTATTGCTACCAAGATTTCTCTATGTATTAAAGAAACGCTTTTCCTTCATCCGCCCGCCGCCATCGCGGTCTTGGCTCCAACAAGTGAGCCATCCCCATGTAGCACTCTACCGCTGATCGAAGAATAAAACTAAGTAGGAAAACCCCAGTACAAAGAAAACCACTACAGAAAAATCCACTTGATTTGGATGTGCCATAAGGAATAAGTTGCCATTTTTTTGTGAGGCGAGCCTAAAATCTAGGGATCGAGAATCAACCGATCAACAACTACTGTTTTTGGGATTAATTAGGATTACAGACGTTCAAGGAAATGCTTAGAGAGTGAATCCAAGCTGATTTAGACTATTGTATCAAAACAAATCAATGGAAAGTCTTTAGCAGTTAGCACAGATATTCACAGCACTGTGCAGCCTTCAACTAGTTTTATCAAAAGGACACGGAAATTAACTTGGCAGCAAAGATCAGTTTGGTGGATTATCAAAACTATTAGGTCAGAAAGATGCACATCCTACATTTCCACTACCCGACTCCTGTAGTTTATATGCTGTTTGAAAGGCAAGACATATCACAGGAACTTACGAGGTTGTGTTGACAAGTTGTACCACTCTCTGCTTGTAAGAACGACATTGGTCCACAAGATCCACGATGACCTCCTGCCTTAGACCCTGCATGTTCATTACTGCTTAACAATGTTGATTTGAGAGAGAACTAGAAAACCTATGATTTATGAAATCACATGTTGTTCAGTTGGACTATCTGTAACATGGCAATACACATATCCAGTTTTTTGTAAAAGTTCCCACACAGAATGAAAGACGAATTGGTTTATTTTTCCATGCACTAACTTTCCATAGATAAACTGGTCATTTGATCATTATCTGAACGACATGTAGTTACAATGTGCGAATAGGAGGTTAGGAACTAAACAGAAAAATACCTCTCTGTTACCAGGATCAATAGCATTTAACATTTCTGAAAGAACATCCATGACGCCACGTACATTCTGAATTTCAGTCAAGCTGGTGAAAAAAAAATGTGATTTTGAACCTTTCCTTAGAAAAGGGAACTTTAAGACTTGAAAGAAGCGATACAAAGCTAATCATAATAATGATGAAACTGTGTGATTATAAAATCGGAATTAAAAGCAGTTGTTCTACAGGTCCACAGAAAGGATCAGCTGTGAAGTAAAAGGAAACAAATTCAAGCTCCAGTAAAGAAAGCATTTAAGCATTAAAAGATCTCATAGATTTGTGCTTCATCCAAATCCATGCATAATGTTAAGGGTATTAATGGTATTTTCTATTGTTAGGGTTTAGTCTTGTGTGTGTCCCCTTGTTCTATATATTGCCCATTGGGCTATTGCAATACAACAAACTCCATTCATATTAACATGGTATCAGAGCCGTGGAAACCCTAGTTTTGAAAACCCTACCTCTTCCTCTTGACCAGCCGCTTGGCAAATGCATATTTAGCCTTGCCGCCACTATCCTACTTGCTCCTCTCTCCTCCAGATCCTTGTGTCGCCGGCACCACCATCCGCGACCCCCGCCCCAGCGACTTGCCACGCCTCCAGCCCTGCTGCCGGATCCGCGCCTCCTCTCCCGTGGCAGCGCGCTTCTACACTGCTGCGCCTCTGTTGCGCTTCTTGTGCTTTACTGCGCCGCCGTCTTTAACTTCGATCTGCGCCGCTATGCTTTTATCTCTCTCTTGACTTGATTGACAACTATCTCTATTTGTGTCACCTTCCACATCTTCTCGTGTCGTATTCTGCATGACTCTGCTCCGCTTACCTCTACTTTCGGCCCTGCATTTTGTGCTTGTGGGAAATGCATACATGATTCCTAAGAGAGAGATCAATGGTACAAAACAATTTTCCAAGAGTTGCGCTATGGCGACATCTTCAAGACTCGGATTTCTGGTTTTTCCCTATTGTAGTGTCAACCCTTTCCAAATGCAATGATATTGCATCGCCTTGCATTTGAGGCGCTAAGAGTATTAATGGTATTTCCTATTGTTAGGGTTTAGTCTTGTGTGTGTCCTTGTTCTATATATTGCTCATTGGGCTATTGCAATACAACAAGCTCCATTCATATTAACACATAATACCATAGGGTTCTGTTTAGACCAGTGCCTTACCAATTTTCTAGAAAATAATCTTAATGGAAATGAAACTACACACATGCTGTAATCATAATCTCAATTGCCTCATTATTTTTGGAGGACAACCGCGTGGTATAATGGGTGGAAGGAGGTATAGTCAGTGTTCCCCTAGGCGCTAGGCACGACCCTCCTGCCTAGGCCGCCTAGCAGATTTATCCCGCCTAGGCGGCCGCCTAGCTCCACCTAGGTCCCGCCTAGGCGGCGATTAGGCGCTAGGCTGGTCTGCCGCCCGACTAGTGTCTAGCGCCTAGGAGAACACTGGGTATAGTATGATAACCCTCGATTTTGTCCTAGTTCAAAAGTGTACAAGATAATGCACATATTCTGCATTAGTACTGAGCACCATCAATTCTGTAGCTGCATGGTAAAGTAGGTTTTAAAAACAAATATACCTCAGTGCAGGTATTTCCGGTGCTGAAGATGATTCGGGTGCCTCTTGCTGATAGTCAGTATTACGTAAAGCAGGAGGGTAGTTCCGTAGAGGTTGAGTCTGTGGAGGTGTGTAGATTGGCACAGAACTCTCTGGTCTTTGAGGAAATACAGCTCCAGCACGCTGATATATCAAAAAGCAAAATTATGATTAGTTCTAGAAAGTTTGATCCTAAACACTAGGCAATCGTATATTTCTAAATGTTTGGCTTAAACAAAGAAAAATTTGCTGTATATTTTCTATTACTGATCCACTGTTTTCTAGTAAAGGAATATATTTCAGATGGTGAAACAAACGTCACTTATTTTCTGTTACTACTTTTCGCTTATTGTTTGTTATTCACTCCATCGTGCCAAAATGTAGGTCACTGTAGGATCCGTGCGGTCAAGGTTTTGAAACTTTGACCATTAATTTATGTTAAAAGTATAAAAATTGACTCCATGGAAATTAATATCATTGAATTTGTCTTGCAAAATTCTTACATAACATATATATATCATTGGTAGTATATCATTATACAAAACAATAGTCAAAGCCTTGCATTGGAGACCGTGAAAAGTCGCATTCAACTTACATTTTGGGACAGAGGGAGTAGTACTTTTTGTAAACAAATAAACAATATTACAAATTGTGAAAAAATATAGACAATGAACAAAATGTAAGTATATTTGATAAGGCGTGAATAATACCAGCAGATCTTGATAAGCCGCGTAATATTGTGGATATCTTGCGGGCACCACCAAAAGCTTCTTGCCAAGTGTCTATAAGAATGAGTATCTTCTCTTTTACATGATAATCAGGCTACAAAACAAAAGAAAAATTGAAATTGAAATATCATTCTTTATATGGAAGAACATTAAGCGGTGCGGGCATACCTTTTTCTTAACTATCTTCACCATTTCATGAAGTATATCCTCTCAGCAACATGCATATGAACAAAATCTCCACAATTCTTAATCAGTGTCTCCAGCAACTGAAAAAAGGGAAATAAATGAAGTACTTCAGTACATTCTTACTTAGTTTAGTTACCTGCTTTCAAGTATGAACAGCCCTAAGCAATTAAATTAAATTACAGAACCACAAATTTCAACTATTATTAATTTTCCAGATAACTAAAAGTATGCCACCAAAGACAAAAAAAAAGAAGGTAAAATATGAATGCAGTAAAACTGCACGGCTTATAAGGTTTCACAGAAGATAAGGAAAGTAACAAGGTTACATTACACAAGCCGATCTGTTCTCCCTCTTGAATTTTGCTTTTTCCTGTCATATCCATCGTTTACAATGCTGTAGAATTATCTTGACCAAGCGAATTATCTTGATCAAGCAAAGAACTTAGCAGATTCCATTACTTAGACCGCTCTAACATCCGTCATCCTGATTCCTGGCAAACTTGGCATTCCCCATCATACCCATCCTGAGAATGCTATAGAAGCATCCATCGTCCAACAAATTATGATGGTGCAGCTTGTGACCACAACCCCCTAAATGTCTTTCAGCTCTAGCTAACTGCCACTCGTTGTTATTATATATATGATAAGTTCTCCAAATCTTGCTGTTATAATTGCCATCTACAGTCCAACAAAGCAGTCCGCAGCTCATTGCACTTGTTGAATCACAATTTAGGTTCTAAACAATCTCAAATCACAACAAGAGCCAATATCATGGTAGTCACGCCTTGCCGTCCTGGCGGTGCGGAGGGGACACCGTGGAGGCTCGCCTTGCCTTGGCCGTCTAGACGTTGCCGCCCCTCAGCTGCGCCGGCCGGCAATTTGCCCTCTCCTCGGCCTGGATACTCCTCCTCTACTCCCTCTACTTCTTTGTTTCTTGAGTTCTTCCAAGTCCCGATTTGTCCTCTCCTTGTTTTTCTTGAGTTTTTCTTCCTCTTGCTCCCGATTTGTCTTCCGCTTCCTTCTACTTCTTCTTTTTCTTTGTTCCTCTCCCAGTTTGCTCCCGATTTGCTACTGCCTACTGCTCATCCTTCATTCTTCTTTGTTCGCTGTATCTCGCCTTGAGGACGCCATGGCGCCCGCTTGGACGACATGGCGTCATGGCGCCGTATCTCGCCTTGAGGATGCCATGGCGCCCACCTGGACGACATGGCGTCACTCAGGCGCCATGGTCGCCATACATGGTCGCCAAGTATGCCGTGACAACCATGGCCAATATCGATCGAATCTATGGCGTCATTGATCGAATCATAAGCAAGTAATGATGAAATATGTATACAACAAGTGCATCTTTATGAAGATATGAGTGCACATCAGAAAACAAAAACAAGTATATTTACTACATGGAACTCTGTTACCAGAAAAAGCAAGGAAAACACATTTAAAATTTTAAAATTTATGCCAGCAAACAATCACAAGACTCCAACTTCCATGACAAACTGACAATTGATGGTTCAAGCGTACACACCGATGTCAAGTAAATTATAGAATGGTACTTACTATTAGTGCGAGAAGCTGGACCTTTGAGTTCTTGTGCCCAATGCGTTTCTTGATAGACTTAACTACATCTTTGGCTTGCCTATGTGAATATTAGACTATGAGAGAATATACTAGTAGTGAAAATGTTAAAATGGCATACCAGGCAGCAATATAGCAAAAAAAAAAATGGCAAACCAATTAAAATTACAATAAGGCAGATACTATTCCATACTTCCATGTAAGTTTCAGCTGCCTGATGTAAGTTTCAGATTGAAATCATCATGATTTCTTTAACGTCTTTCGCTTTGCTAGAGAGAACATCAACACTATCTGTGCATTGTCTATTGGTTGATGAAGCATACACTTACAGTGCAAGCTTCATCAACAATTCAAGAGTTCGAGTTCTTCACATTAACAGCAAGTCAGAAGCTAACAACGCGTCCTAAAAATCGGGCAGTCTCCACCAGCACTCCCAGTTATCAATATAAGACGACAATAAGAAAGCTCTGAAATCTAACATAAACTCCATGACCACTGAATTTCTGCATTTTTTGTTTTTGCCACTCCATACTTTACTTTCTTACCCTTTAGCCAGCACTGTTAGTCACTGCTATTTAACTCAGCTTGTTTGACCATTTGACCTGTTTTACTGTTTAATTTTGTTACTTATCGGACTCACAGTAAGGTTTTTAAGCTAAGACATAAATTCCCTTGTCAGTCCACAGGACCACACATCAGCTATACTTGTGGTGTATTGCATGGAGCAATCCGACCCCATCACATTTCCACTATTATGCCCCCAATCCTCCCCGTTGCTTGACTAGGCGTCAACCCACACGGCCTATGCTATGTGGTGGCAAAGAAGATGGAGCGGAAGGTGTGCAAGACGCAGCAGCTGGTTAGCGCCACGTCACACCTGTGCCAGGAGCGCCGATTGTGAAATCCTAAAGCATCAACCCTAGTATGTTCAATCTTTAACCAAAAATCACACTAAACGAGCACCAAAGCTGTACATTTAATTAATCGGTACTCCACCTGAACCCTTAAATATCGGTTTCTTCACGTAGTGAAAATTAATCTCTCATTGACTCTAGTCGTTCCTCCTGTCCTGGCAATTGAATCTGATGAACAAAGCAACACAACAACACAAAGATTGAAACTCGGTTGAATTTCACAGGACCACGAAGATTGATCAATTGTTCCATCCGAGCCTTTAACCCAACTTCTAACACGAGCGTCGCCCCAGGCATCCACCTACAAAATCGTCACTCAAAATTCGCTGCGCAGCAGCCCCCGTCCCCAACCGCGCGCGGAACGCGTCACCACCAGAGAACCTCACCACCGATGCAGCAGTAAGGCCGGCGCCGTAAACAATCAAAAGTAAGCATTGACGAAGGGCAAAGGACGGAAGGGTCGCTTACGAGGGGTCGTGGTTGAGGATGTCGCAGATCTCGAGGTTGAGGGACCAGTCGGGCCCGATGAGCGACTCGCTCGTCGCGCGGTCGACCAGCACCGACTGCGGCATCGCGGCGAGCTCCTGATCGGCGGCGACGAAAACGGTGAAGAAGCGCGGGCGCAAACCCTAGGCGGCGACTCTCACACACTCTCTCTCTCTCTCTCTCTCCTCCCCTCGCGTTTGTTTGGCCTCCAGTCGATCAGAGATGGGCGGAGAAAATTCGTCCGTGATTTTTAGGCTTTTGATTTGGGTGGGGCCTGTGTTTCAGAGAGACGGGCGAGGTTTCGAAATTTGGGTTCAGTCGATTCCGGCAGTTTCTCGCAAGTGAAAAATCGCTTGTGCCCGGAAGGGTCTAGAAACCCAAATATGTACCATCCCACTTTAATAAAACACATAAATTAAACCTAGCCCAACCCACCGATACTTATCCAAAAACCAAATTAATCCAATTTATATATAACTTGAACCCAAACCAACTCAAATCATTTACCTCAACATAGGTTTAACCCATTGGAACCCATGTGTTCAACCCAATTGAACTCATTCCCACCCTACCATGAAATAGAGGTTTGCAGTGGAATGTGTTAAGAAACCGGGCTCAAGTCTGTGAGCTTAGCCTATGGTGGGCTCCTCATCCATCCCGTAGACTATATAAAGAAGGAACCCTTAACCTTGTAACTGAAGCTTTTGTGGAAGAGAAATAAAGAGAAAAAGTCCTACTACCTCTATGTTCAATCTACTAATCTGTTCTTGATTGTTACTGTGAATCGTCTTCCGTCAGCGAGGTGATCCTCGAATTTGGACTCGTCGTGACGGTTCCTCAACACATTATCGGCCGATCGACTCGACCTACCTCTGGGCTCTCTACTCGGATCGAAAAGTAACAAATCGTAGCACTGGCGGCTCGTGGTCGAATCGTATTTTCTAGATCGCTTTCAATTCATGATTGTTGCTTTCTAGATTGTTTTC